>JARHVA010007813.1:525000-601713 GCA_037957365.1 Torreya grandis
TATTAAATTATTTGGTCACTCTTTTATGGGATTATCTTTATTTCAATGCCAAGATCTTACTCAATAAGATAAATTAAATGTTTCCCTATAAATTTATAAACTAAAAACCTAGTAAGTTCAACTGCCTTAGTATTCCACCCATTTATCCATCCATCCGCATCTATTGACAAAATTATCATGGTGGTAGTTTCAATTAAATGCACCATCCCATTTGTCACTAAACTCAATTAATCCATTCCTCAAAGCTTCAAATCATTTATTCCTACATGTATCATGGATTTGGTATCATTATCATCAACCTCCTTAAAGGATCCCCTCAAAATCAACTTCAAGGAATGAATTACATCCATTTCAACATCTTCCCAAGGATGACTCCTCCTTTTAGCCAGTTCTAGGAATGCTTTAAATGATGAACATGGGTGAATTTTCCTTCCATAAGTTTTATGATCTTGGTCATGTTTAACACCCCTTCCCCCCATTTTATTTATTTGGTAGTGTGAGACCTTAACTAGAATAAAAAGCCTTTGAAAGTGATTTTAACATTTGCCATTGCACAAAATGCATCACTAAGATATGTAACTCCATGGTGGCCTGCCTCAATAATGCTATCAGTATTCAAACTAGTGGAATCCTTATGGTGATCTAAGATCCAATATAAAATTTCATGTATCTGATCCTCTATAGGATTCATCCCCAATAGCCAAAGATGCTTCTAATAAAAAAGGGTAGCACCATCACATTTCACATGATCCACAATATTGGGTGTCTTGGTAATAATTCCAACTAGTACATCCCAAAGAAGAATATCACAAAGCACAGTCTAAGTGCATAAAATATGCTTCTCCCTTAGCCTAGTAGCTAGCTCCACCTCCTTGTTTATTTGAACTCCAAAAATTTATGTCGAGAATTCACATGTTCTTGCACTTTCTAATAAATCTAGAATTTTACATTGGCCATCAGCTAACTCAACTTTAAGTGACTGTACAACAAATGATGTAGATGCTAAAATATTCAAAAATGCAATGTCTATTAATTCAATCATATCCTTAAATGAATGCTCAAATGTCAAAATGATCAAACCTTCAAATTAACTTTTCAAGGCATCCTACAATAGTTGCTTCCTAGAGGATTAGAATTGATTTTGGATTTGTCAAGATATACTTGACTCAAGTTTTGAACCAATGGGGTTTTCTAAAAGTTATAATGCCTTGTTAGTTATTCCTTCCAAGCATTGAAGGCACACATAAAATGTATAGGTGCTAGCTTCCTTTCACCCTACTATTGTACAAAATATTAACACATGTCACATGTTGGCCCTGGGTAGGATTTTCAAATTTATATCATTTTTAGCATACACAAAATCATCAAGATATGTAATTAGGATGTTTACCCACAATTATCAATGTGGTGAAGTTTCTAAATTTCACTTCCATTCTATTTTTTTACCATTCTCCTTTGTTTCATGGGATTTGGATACTTAAAAACAAATTTTAAATTATCTTATTGCAAATTGCATTTAATCTTCCTTTTTATGCCATCTTTGTATTTTAGGATCCAAAACTTTAAAGATAATTTATAATTTGTCAAATTGAATTTAGCATGGTGCTTTCCCTGTTTAAATCCCCAGTGTGCTTTTACCGCCCCAAACGTAATTTTCAAAATTGATTTTGATCACTTAAAACCCTGATGGAACTTTATAGTGTCATATGAAATTTACCAAACTTATAGTTAACATTTCCAATTCTACCATTCACTTCCTAATGTCCCCAAGTATTGATACATTTTAACCTTGCTTTATTTCATGGTTGTCCACATAGTAAGGATCTGAGGGTGTTGGCCTAAGTGTTTAAAACATGTTATGTTTATTTAAATACCATGTTTACTTGTTAGGTTGTAATTGATCAATTTTTCCTCAAAAATATAGCACAAACTCTTGGTGCAAATACGATCACCAATATTATCTTTTTCTTAGGGATGTACATCCCCTACACATGTGTATAGAACCCCAAAAAATAATACTAGGTGACAATCCATTGGGACATAGAGTCAACACTTAGTTAATTTATATAAAATATCCATGAAAGCTCAAATCAATAAGGCAAATTGACAAAAATAGATTATGAATATCTGAAAATGAACACATAATAAAAATGATGAAAGTAACTATACAAACAAAGCCCAAAGTAGAGGGGCAACATAAATCATAAAGCAACAAGAATATACACTATATAATACTATACATAGTCATGGATTCAGTCTAGAAAATGTTTCAAATGCCTACCATCAACTGGCATCTCTAGTATCTCATCATCCTTTAGTTTCTTGAAATTTTTCAGTAGCTTAGTGGCCAAGATGAAGTTAATCAATGTCTTCACTTACCTAAAGGTATTGTTGTTAGGCTGTAATGAGACGACATTTTAGAAAAAAATCTTTCCTATATGATCTCAAATATAGATAAGATCAAGCCAAAATATCTTGGTACTACTTCATTAGTTTTAAATAAGCCCATTTCTCAGCTACATTCAAGTGATTACCAAGCATAAGTGCCTCATGATCCACAATGTCATCCATGCACTCAAAAAATAGCTTGAAAGAAATCTTAAAAGATTACTACTCAGGGGTATAGATGATAACCCTACCTGCATCTAATGACATTCTCCTAATGGTAGAACTTTCATTGTCAAACCCAACATCAAGAACAATTGGTTGTTTAAAAACATCCACATTTCAAACAAAGTTACCCAATTCCACCTCCATGTACAAATATTTATTTAGAGCACATTTCAGATCTTCAAATACATCAAGGTTGGGTAACTCATATACTTATGTCATATTAATATCTCAAGCAAATTTAGAATTTAGGACACATACCTTCTTGAACACACTAAAAAATTGATTAATAGTCATAACACTTAGTAACTCCATAGAGGTAGATAAATTACTTTGGGATACTTGACAATCAACCATTAAAATCTCATCATCATCAGATGTAGACTTAGGATTATATGCATCTTCACCAATTGGTTTATTAGTATCAAATGGAAGATGTGAAAGGAAGTACATGTCACACCAATCAATGTCTAAATAAAAATTCACAGTATTTGCTTTGGCCTTTATTGGATTTGGCACTTATTTCTTAGCCCCTCTATTTTGATTTATTTCATCACATGTAGGTCTCTTCCCTCTATTATTATCTCTAATGTGGAAAGCAAGCCTCCCTTGTACTTCATTTAGATTTTGAATTCTCTCCTAACTTTTAGACCTATGAGGTAGCCCCTTATTAGCTATAACTAGCTTGTAGTACATCTCTTTTATAGGGGAGGATAAAGTTTCATAGTTTCCTCAAGATTGGTTATCTTTATGTACTGTGTTCTTTCTAGATTATCTAATTTTATATCAACCTGCTTATTCATGGGCTTACCCACAATCTTTATTTTATTATAAAATTGGATGGTAATATTTAATTCCAATTGTAGGTTCATGGGAGCCTTGTCCCTAAAGTACTGTGAACCCTTCTTATTAAAAACATCACAATATTTAATCAGGCAAGTTGTATCACTAGGCCTTATGTTTTCATGAAGTCACATAATAGTCTTATTTAAATGTGTATTGAAGTCTTGCACACATTAATTAGGGTTATTTTTTATGTTTTCAAACTCATCTAAGAGAAACTTGGGATCAATTCTATCACTATATTTAATTTTGAAAACATTCTTCATTTCTTCCAATAAATCAATGCATCCATGGGGAAGGGAATTGAACCACTCACAAGCATCTTATTCTAACATGTGCAAAAATAACTTAATGTAAACATCCTCATGTTCAAATTCATAATCCTCAATAATAATGTGAAATTATCTTTAAGTGTTAATCACTAGTCATTGCATTGTTCCCTTGAAATTTTGGATGGTTTTTCCTTACTTCATTCAAGACTTCATTAGGATAACCTTCTATTTAGTCAAAATTAAATGGTATAAATTTAGGAATATGTAGTGCATGACATTTATTCTCATCTTGATCCCTATGCCTCATTATTGATTCAACTGTAGGTTCAAGATCTAATGGTAAAGGGATATGAAGAGCTGAGTGAGGTGGACTTGGGGGATCAAACATTGGAGGGGATTCAGTTGGTTGA
Source organism: Torreya grandis (assembly GCA_037957365.1). Lineage (NCBI taxonomy): Eukaryota > Viridiplantae > Streptophyta > Pinopsida > Cupressales > Taxaceae > Torreya > Torreya grandis. The sequence continues at coordinate 529,136 of JARHVA010007813.1, forward strand.
GAAGGAGGTAGATAGTAAATGGGACTATATGGTTCTAAATTACTAGGAGAGATATCATTATAATAATTATGGTAATCTTTAATAATAGGAAATTGAATAAATAAAAGTTTTGGATTACTAGAATCTTGATAGTCCTTAGCAGTTAAACTTTGTCCTTCAATCAGCCTCAAAAATTGTCTCCTTCTTCGTTGATGAATACTTAAGGGCGAGACAAGTTGTTTTGTCAAGTCACCTTTGAAAGATGACCTCAATCCTTCTAGTTTTACATGTAAAAGAAAACTCAAATATGAATATATTCAAAGTGGGCACTAATATTTCCTTGAAACTAGATGATATTTTAGAGTCACCACTACAAGAAAACTTCTAGAATATAACCATTTACAAACATGTAGTGATATATACTAAAACCATATTTTGTTGAAATTAGTGATGATATAAGAAAATAAGGATACTAAAAATTTTAGACTCATGTTCAACAAGGGGAAACCACATCAAAACATGACAAATTTATAGCTCATTGTAATAAATTTAGTAAATGCCAAATATCAAATCTCTCAATTCCTAGCACACTGATGTGGCATTGATGACCAAGATAGCATAAGTAAAATCAAATAACCTTAACTTTAAAACTCATGAAATAATACAAACAAAATTTATCTAAAGATATAAATAAGATTACTTGCATCAAATATAGATAGAGAACTTGATAACTTGAAATTTTTAGTTCTCTGTAAGAGTCCCTAAAAACATAGGTGATAAGAGAGTGTCCCCAATAATGGTTTTAGTTGAGTGTTGTAACATTGACAGATAATAAATAGTACAATATGCTCAAAGATAGGTAGATAATTTTCTAGAATGATATCAACTCTCTGTAAGAGTCCCTAGTAACACCAGTGTCATGGATCTTACTTATCCCTAACAACTATGCTAATTGAGTATTGGTTCCCACTTGTATTACTCTTTCTCTCTACCTTCCACACTTGAGAGAAATGGTAAATGTGGATGATAAACCCATTTAATGTGTTGTTATAGCTAGGTAAGGGTTTAAAATATGGGTGGATTGAATGAAGATAATGACTGGGAGGTACCGACAGAGGGTAAGGTTAGTTTCTTGCTACTTTTGACTTTACCAAAACCAAGGTGAGAGGACCTATGGGGTAGCTATCTCATATGGAGGAATTCTATAATTTAATCTCCACAGAGATTTTATACACAAAATGGAAATATAACTAGGGTATAAACAAAGTTGCACACTCCACCCATGAAGGGTTGTCACATAGAATACACAAATGTAATAGGGTAGATACAAGATACAGAAAATAGATGGGTATATGACTACAAACTTCATTCTAAATAATTTTTCAATAACAAAGGGTTAAATGGAAGACTACAATATTGATCTCTAAAGCACAAATTATAGATACATTTTAGGTATGCAATATTTATGCATCTATAGGAAAATAACACTTAACATATGCAAAAGGTATATTATTTTTAGGGTAGAATAGGGTAAGACAAGATAGATAGTTATAAAAAAGAGTGATGTGCTAGTGATTTTCAAATAACATGGATTATTTAAATATTTGTGACATCAATTATTTGAAAAAATGTATAAAAATTGAAATACAAGCAATGGGGAAATACCAAGAGTGATTTGCATCCATTGGAGCCAATACAATGTAAGTACCCAAATGATTACTAAGACCCTAGATCTTACACTGCACTTAGAATCTTAAATACTTTTTCTTATTAAATTCAACAACCTAGGGTGCCCTTAACAGGTATTGAATAAAATATTTTTAAATATCTATGCCATAAGGGGTTTATAACCTAGATATATGCCCTAAATGAAAACCATACATAAGCACAAAACCAGATATCTAATTAGCATAGCATTTAATACATCTCATTGCATTTCATTAATAGGAAATAGTAAAAAACACAAGTATTCTCCATTATCTAGAAATAAAATCCTACATATATCAATGTTTCAAAATGTTGCCATGGGGACAAGCATGGTGAGTTTTTGTTGTGTTTTAGAGCCTATTTATAAATTACAATGTATTTTCAATTACTGTACTTTTAAAATTTACTATACACTCTATATATATTCTCATCGGGGTTTCATCCCCCAAAAAAATTTTGGACCCCTTTTAATGGGAAACCATTTTGGGTTGATTATGTCCATGGTTTTGGTACCCATTATTTTTAATACTTCTTTGTTTCTATATTATGTATTAATGGATATTTCGTAGGTAATACATCATGAGAACTAGGGTTTGTGAGGGAAGAATAGAGTGTGTAAATTTAGGTGTGAATTTAGGAGGGTTTGTTGAGTGCAACTCCATATAATATTTTTGCATTGTAAATGTGAGAAGACTGATCTAAGAGTGGTTTGTAATCTATTGGCTTGTAATAAAATATTAGAAAGTGTTTAATGGTGGATGTATTCCACATTAAGGGAACCACGTTAAATTTGGTCTTTTTATTTTGCATGTTTATTTTATATTCTTTCTACATCTTTATTTATATCTATTATTATTGTGATTCTATAAAATTGTTTCGCATCAATTTTTAGTTTTATTCCTAATAATTTACTCTTTATTTGATAGGGGAGACATAAACATGCTCTCAGAGCTTGCTAATGGATGTATAATTGCCACCTTAGAAATTGAGACAATACATACACAAAATAATGGAACCCAATTTTTTTTAAGAGACTAAGACTTAGAGAGAAAGAAAAACAATGGAAACCTTAGAGTAGAGGATAAACCCTATATTTATACATTTTCAACCCTTTTTGTAATCCAGGAATGTGAGTTGTAATTTGATATTTTACAAAATTGTAGTCAAACCTCAATTTTTCGCCAATATGCTCCCATCTTGAATATGATCTTCGTTATGCTAGGAATCTTCATTATTTTACAAGGAAAATCATTGTTGTAACTGCCTCTACATGTAATGATGAATTTTTTCAAACAAACATTTGATTTCTTGGTATTCCTCTACATGAAATTGAAGGAGAATATTTATTGTGGAGGCCAAACAAATCCTTTGTCTTTTTGTGCAACTGCCTAGACTTTGCTCTAACCACTCATTTGCAAATTTGAAATCTTCTAGGACAACTTCCCTTCCTCTTATGCATGCCAAAGAACAACCTTGGCTTGTAATGATGGAATTTGAACACACTAGACCCATGGATACTTGAAAAATCTTCTTTGGAGTGTCCCACCCTGATCTTGTAAACCTGGAATATTTTCCCCATGGAGGTGTTTCACCAAGTATAAAAATGGAAAATTCAAAACTTAGGTTATTTTTGCCTTTTCAATTTTTGGCTCCAATATGATTTTCAACACATTGCATTTTCACATTTTATTTTTTCATATTTGGTTTTTAAGGGTTGCCTTCAAATTCCTTAATGCATAAATGCATTACTTTTAACTTTTAGGCACTTTGGAGAAATACTGGTCCATTTTGTAAATTTGCACTTTTATTTATTTTTGGGGAATCTTAGTCCCATTTGTAATTTTACCTTTTTATTTTTATTGGGGAGATTCTAAACTCAATAACAGCTTTATAATTTGCAAATTTGAAAATTGTAATTTACAGCTATAATTCCCCTCAAAAGTTCCCTCAAAGAAATGGGAACTCCAACTGCAATTTTTGCAAATTTGAAAATTATAATTCATAAATTGAAATTTGAAAATTCATAAATTGAAATTTGAAGTTATTGTTCCCTAGGGGAAATAGGAACTCCAACTACAATTTATAATTTTACAAAATTGCAATTGGCCTTGAAAGTTCCCTTAGGCAAATGGTAGTCTAACTACAACTTGCAATTTACAAAAGTGCATGATTATAATTGGCCTTGAAAGTTGCCTCTTACACTGGGACCTCATGTTGACTAGTGTTTACTGGTGGGTTTGGGAGAACTAAGTGTAATTTATAATTTGCACATCTGTAAAATTGCATTCCCCCTCAACATCTTCCTAGATCTCTACTTGAGTTGACTTTTTCCACTTGCTTTGACAAGTGTGATTGGGAGAGTTGACCATAATTTTCAACTTGAATTTTTTTGAATGGCAATTTGTAAGTTTAATCTCCCATCAAAATCTCTTGGGGACTCTGGAGCTTCAAATATAACTTTTCAAACTTATCATTTTTTTACTATCAACTTAACTCCACTACAACTTGCTTCAGCTAAGTACACTATAGAATATTTATCTAGAAGCTTAGACCTTCTCTATATGATGCTAAAATAAAACAATCTTTCCTTCAATGGACAATGCATTTGGATGTAAAGCATTCACCAATGAAAATATTCATTGCCCTGGGCTTCCATCCTACAATCTACGGTAAATGGTTTGGTCAATCTATGATGGGAATAGTTTTATTTTAGTTCCAAAATCCTACTCAATAAGATCGATTAAAGGTTTCATTTTAACTTAATCAACTAAAAACCTAGTAAGTTTAGTTGCCTTAGTATTCCACGCGTTTATCATTCCATTCGCATCTACTATGGTAGTTTTAATTAAATGAACCATGTCATTTATCAGTGCCCTCAATTCATCCATTCCTCAAATCTTCAAATCATTTAGGCTTTCATTTATCATGTCTTTAGTTTCATTATCATAAATTCCTTGAAAGGATCCCCTCAAAACTAGCTACAAGGAATATATGGCATCCATCTCAACATCCTACTAAGGATATTTCTTCCTTTTAACCACTTCTAGGAATGCTTTAAATGATGAACATGCGTGCATTATATTTCCATCATATTCATCATTTGCATCATGTTTATCACCCTCATATTATTTCTTTGGTAGTGTAAGCCCTGAACCAGAACAAGAAGTCTTTGGAAGTGATTCTAGCATCCATCATTCCATAAACTACATCACTGATACATGCAGCACCATGATAGCCTACCTCAACAATTCTATCAGTATTCAAACAAGTATAATCCTTATAATTTTATAAGATATAATATATAATTTCATGTATTTGATCCGTTATAGTATTCATCTCCAACAACCAAAGATGCTTCCCATGTAAAAGGGCATCACCATCATAATTCACAAGATCCATAATATTGGGTGTCTTGGTAACAATTCTAACAAGTGAATCTTGAAGAAGCATATCAAAAAGCACAATCTAAGTATTTAAAATATGCTTTTGCCTCAACCTAGCATCTAGCTCCACCTCTTTGTTTAGTTGAACTCCAAAAATTTGCATCAAGAATTCACACGGTCTTGCATTTTTTGCTAAAGCTAGAAGTTTGCATTGGCCATTAGCTAACTCAGCTTTAAGTTCCTAAGCAAGAGATGATTCAGATGTTATGGTGTTTCATTATTTAATGTCTATTTTTTTAAACATTGCCTTAAAATAATGCTCAAATGATGGAATGACCAAACCCTCAAATCAAGTCTGCAAAGCATCTTGTAATACTTGTTTCCTAGAGGATTGAAAATGAGTTTGGATCTACAAGAGATACAATTGACTCAGGTGTTTCACCAATGGACTTTTACAATAATGATAATGCCTTGTCACTTACTCCTTTCATGCATTGAAAGTAAACATAAACTATCCAAACATCAACTTCCTTTCACCCTACTATTATAGAAAATATTAACACATTCCTGCATTGGCCTTGGGTAGGATATTCAAATTTATACCTTTATTAGCATGCGCATAATTGTTGAGCTATAAAGTTTGAAAGTTTGACCAAAATTTGTAATGTGGTGAAGTTTCAAAATTACATTGCACTTCCCATTTTCTACCATTCTCCTTTGTCCTATAGGATCTGAAAACATAGAAATAAATTTCAATTTATCTTATTGAAAATTGCATTTCATCTTCCCTTTTTTTTCATCTTTATATTTAGGGATCCAAAGCTTTAAAGATAATTTGCAATTTGTAAAATTTCATTTAGCATGGTGATTTCCCCATAGAAATTCACATAGATCTTTTACCTCCCCAAATGCAATTTGAATTTTTTTTTGACCACTTGAAACCTTGGTTGAACTTTATGGTGTCATATGTAATTTTCCAAAATCACAATCATTGTTTCTAATTTTTCCATTCACCACCTCGTATCCCCAATTATTGACAAATTTTGACCTTACTTTATTCCATGGTTATCCACATGCCAATGATCTGATGGCATGGGGATGAGTGTTTAACTACTATGTTCACTTACTTGGCTACAATTGATAAATTTTTCCTCAAAAATATAGACAAAAATCTTATTGCAGATCCGATCACCAACACATTGATGGTTTGTGATAAAGTTTTGGAGACAATAACTACATTCTTATATGTACTGCCACATTCTTCTTTTATGGATACCTCATCTTCAGATGCATCATCATGTTGATGTTGTGCCACCACATGTCCACATTACTTCCATCATCAAGAACATCTTTTAGATTTATGTGAATCATATTACGAGGTTTGGCAGACAAGAATTGTGTTCTTATATGCACCAAAATAATATACTTTTATGGTTACCTCCTTTTCAGATTCATCATCCTATTAATATTGTGCTGCTACATGTCCATATTATTGTAATAAAATTACTTAGATATTTGTCAAGAACACTTTTATATTACATAGAATAAGCAAATATGAGAGATTAGATAGAGATAATTGATATCAGAGTAGAATAATGTATAATATAGCAAAGCCACTTTGAAGGGGCAACCTCCACATCAATGCACTAATAGCAGAATACTTAACATAATGAATAAAGACTAACCACTACCTCCTATATATAGTCTACTTAGCCAAGGTTATTCTATAGGCTAACTTATTTAAGAACATAAAGAAATGTAACAAGTAAATAAAAGAGGTATGTAAGCCACAAGTTGGCCACATATATCCATAGACACACCAATAGTTAGGGGCATAACAAGCCCCTCCCCTTCAAAATAATGTTGTCCTCAATGTTGTGATAACTTTGGATGTTGTTGCATAAATACTTCATCCTCCCAAGTGGCATCTTCACATGGAAGATTCTTCCATTTGCTCAAGTACTCTGTAATTGCTCTAGAACACAACTATTTGGTGCATCTTTGAAGGGTCACCTTAGGATCAAGAAAAATTATATCTTCCTCATCCAATTCTAATAATTCTATTTGAATGGTAACTCTATGTCCAATGACTTTATTTAGTCATGATACATGAAATACTAGATGTATACGAGTGGATGAAGGAAACTCTAATAGGCCACACTACCAATTTTTTGCAATATCTAATAAGGCCAATAATACTTAGGGGATAGGTTTTTATCCATTTTTTTCTTCAAGGACATCTGTTTGTATGGCTACAAGCAAATAAAGACCCAATCACCAATGTTAAAATGCCTCTCACTTTTGTGTTGATCTACCTATTGCTTCATGTGATTCTTGGCCATAGCTAAATTTTCACACAAAGTTGCAAGGACCTCTTGTTGATGGTGAATATGTTCTTCAACTGCATGAACCTTAGGATGGACCTTCAAGGTTAAAGTGATGGATAGAGGGTGGTATCCATATAGTGCCAAAAAAGTTGACATTTTGGAAGAACTATGAATAAAAGTATTATACCACCATTCAACAAATGGTAGCCAATGAACCCATTTATTATGTTTATCATAAACAAAATAATGAAGACATCCTTCCAAATATTTGTTGAATATCTCAATTTGTCCATCAGATTAAGGATGATAGGATGAACTATGAGCCAATTAGGTGCCCAAACATGTAAATAACTTAGTTAAAAAATTACTACTAAAAATGAGATCTTTACCACTAACAATGATCTTAGGGGTCCCATGCAATTTTTGAACTATATTGAGAAAAGTAGCAACTACTGTATTAACAACAAATGGCTGGGATAATGAACAAAAAGAGCATACTTACTTAGATGATCTACACCAACCATGATAACATTTTTACCATTAGATATTGGTAAGCATTTAATGAAACCTATAGATACGTCTTCCCAAAGCTAGATAGGGATGGATAAAGGCTGTAAAAAATTGAGGGTTTTGATGGTTTCACCTTTATTTTATTGATAGATCATACATTCAGCCACACATTTCTAGACATCCCCCTTGAGACCTTCTCAAAAAAGATTTACTTGATTCTGTGATAGGTTTTTGAAATCCCTGAATGATGCCCAATTGGAGTTACATGAAGTTCTTGAAGGATTTTTTGTTTAGGAAGGGAATTCTTACATAGGTACAATCTATCTATATACCATAATGTATTGCCTTTCCATGTGAATTTTTAAAATCCACCTAAACCTTGCTAAAGATTTCAAATCAAACCATGGGTAACACTATCATGTTCCCATTCTGATTGTGCTTCCTCTAGCCAATATGCCTACAAAATTGTTATAACACATAGAAATGCCTCAACTGATTCATCTTTTCTAGATAGTGCATCTGCCACCACTATATCCTTACCTTTTTGTAGATTATTTAAAAATCATAGCCTAATCATATGACAACCTTTTTTTAAGAAAATATTTGAGACTGTCATGACCAGTATTTACATGAAAGTGATGACCCATCAAATAAGGTCTCCACTATTTGACTATTTATAAAATGGCCATCATTTCCTTCTCATAGATGGGCTTGTGTTGATTTTAACCCTTTAGTTGATGACTTTCAAATGTATGTGGTCTACCTTCTTGCATGAGTATAATACCCATACCATACCTAGATGCATCACATTCAACCATAAAGTCTTAAAAAAATCTAGAGTGGTTAATACTAGAGTATTGTACATAGCCAATTTCAATTATTCAAATCCCTGGGTAGTTATCAGTCCATTGAAAGGATTTTTTCTTTAACAAAGAGGTGAGTGGGGTTGAAAAACTACCATAATTTTTTATAACCCTATGATAGTAACCAGTAAGCCCCAAAAATCTATGAAATTGCTTAAGTGTTTTAGGAATTGGCCAGTCCACCATTGCTTGAATTTTTTTAAGATCCACTTTCACTCCTTCATAAGACAGTAGATGACCTAAATATTCAACCTCACTAGCCCCAAAAGTACATTTGGAAGGTTTGGCATACAATTGATTTTGATCCAAAATGGAGAGTACTTGTTTCACATGTTGTAAATGGTCTTCCTAATTTTTACTATAAAAGAGGATATCATCAAAGAATATCAAAATAAATTTCCTCCAAAATGGCTTAATAAAAGTATTCATCAAACACTAAAAAGTAGATGGTTCATTTGTTAGACTAAAAGGCATAACTAAAAACTCATAATCCCCCTCATGAGTCTTGAAAGTTGTTTTGGGTATGTATTCATCACGAATCTAAATTTGATGATACCCAAAATGTAGGTATAACTTGGTAAAATAAAGAGCACCATTAAATTCATCTATAAAATCATCAATGATAGGAATAAAAAACTTATCTTTGATAGTGTACTTGTTGAGTTCTCTATAGCCAGGCCACATCCTCCAAGTGTCATCTTTCTTTCTCAACTTGAAAATTAGTGAAGAGTATTTTCTTTGGCTATTGTAAATGATTTATGCATTTAACATATCTTGTACCATCTTTTTAATTTCACTTTTTAGACCATAGGGATACCTATATTCCCTGATGTTGGGTGGTGTACTACCAAGAATAAGTGTGATAACATGATCATGCATGCGGTTAGGTGGAAGCTCTTTTGGCATGTCTCCAAAAATAATAGATTGAGCATCAATTATTTATTATATATCAAGAGGTGGAGATGGCTTAGCTGGTTATAATCCCATAGAAAAAAAGTGAGCTACAAATCCCTCGGCACCCTTATGGAGAATCTTATTCATTTGATGGGAGATAGCAAGTTGTGGAGATTTATCCTTTAATCCCCTTAGCTCAAATATCTTATCTTCAGAATGAAAACGCATGAATAATTATTGAAAATTCATCTCAATAGTGTTCGAAGTGGTGAGCCACTAGACTCCCAAAACAATATCAGCTCCATCAATGGGAATATCAAACATAAGAGAATCCAATAAGTAGTCTCCCATGGCCAGCTTAATACTATGATATTTTCTTGAATAGCTGACAGTACCACCATCTGTAATCTTAACTTGAAATTTAATAACTGAAAAAATGAAACAAATCAAAGGAGAAGCCAACTTACTATGGACGAAGTTGTGTGCACTCTTAAAATCAATCAAGATAGTGACCTTCTGTTTCTTAAAGAAACCCATCACCTTAAGAGTTTGAGGAGTAATAATACTTGAAAGGGCATGACAAGAAATAGTAGGCTGAGAGTCTTTAGATTCATCCTCAGGAACTTCTATATCCTCATCATATACTTCTTCATCATCTTCATCATCATTGTCACCTTCAATATAAAACAACATCTTTTCAGTGCAATGATGGTCTTTACTCCATTTGCTATCACAACCATAACACAACGCTTTAGCTCACTTCTCCTCAATTTGTCATTGTGTTAATCTGTTGGGTTGTGGAGATGATGGTGATGGAAAGTTACAATCACGACTAGTAGTGAATGTTTTCTTTCTGACCATCTCTTTTACTTCTATCATGCATGTCTTAGGGATAGCTTTTGATACATATGTTGGGTTAAACATTCAAATCTTGAATTGGATGTTATCTTTGAGGCCACCTACAAATAGATCAGTCAAATTTTTCAAATGATATCTTCCACCTGTAAAGAGAAATTTTGAAATTGATGAATATAATCCTTCATAGTTCTTGTTTGCCACAGCTTGGTGAATTAGCTAAAATAGTTCTTAGAGACGTTATTCCTATAATGAGATGACAACTCCTCAGTGAAAATAGGCCATGTAATAGGAGCACCATTTTTTTCTTTTAAGCACATAACCAATGATACCGAATGAATTGCTCATATTTTAAATATAGGGATGCCACTATCACCCTTTAAAAACTTAGGGTTTGATATAGCTCAAATAAATTCTCAATTTGGGTAATCCAAGTAAGAGGATCCTTACCATCAAACTTATGCATATCTACTTTTGGCAGCCTTAGTTTCATACTAACACGGGAGTTGTTGATAGGAGGATTTGAATGCTGAAGTGGAGGGTTATTTCACTAAAACTAAGATGTAAGGGCAACCAATTATGTTGTGATATGTTTCAATTCATTGTGAACCTAATTAATCTCTCTGTGCATCCCTAAATCATTAGCTTAAATTACAACAAAGTCATCATTCCTCACCAAGTTCTTTATGTTTGCTTGAAGCTAAGATATCATCGGATCTAAAGTTTTAGATTCTATGTCATCGATGGAAGGAGTCTTTAGAGTTTCTTGACCCCATTTTCTTCCTCGAGTACCTAGACTTGCCATATACAAACCTTAGGAGGGTTTTGACCTTGAAAAAATTGTACCAAGATATGGTACCATTGTGATCATCTTGTCAAAATGAATCTAATGACTCCCTTTGCACACTAAGGTAAAAATTTTGGTACCAAAAAAGTGTACCGATAGAATATATATTGTGATCATCTTGTCGAGATGAATCCAATGACTACAATTATGCAAGGGGAAATTTTTTTTTCCATACTTATTTTTTAATATTTAAAAAAAATGTTTCAAGCAATACTGCGATGATGGAAAAAAATAATTCTTCTAAGATTGCAAGTTATGTTTTTTTCTCTCTCACCACTCCTAGAAGCCATGCTTCACTAGATCCAAAAAAAATGTTGTAGGAAACTTGCCCAAATCGAAGCTCTGATACCACTTGTAATGAAATTACTTAGATATTCACACATAATTATTTTATATTGCATAGAATAAGCAAACATGAGAGATCATATAGAGATAATTGACAACAGAATATAATACTGGATAATATAGCAAAGCCATTTCGAGGAGGCAACCTCCACATTAATACACTAATAACAGAATACTTAACATAATGAATAAATAATAACCACTACATCCTATATATAGTCTACTTAACCAAGGTTATTCCATAGGCTGACCCATCTAAGAACATAGAGAAATGTAACAAGTAAATAAAAGAGGTATGTAGGCCACAAGTCGACCACACATATCTCTAGACAAACCAATGGTTAAAGGCGTAACATTGATTCTATCATCGAGGACATCTTTTGGTTGTATGTGAATCATCTCCATTAGATGTGCCCTCTCGATTGGATGAGCCTTGTGTGAAGGAATTATACCAGCAACGATCAGTGTCATGCATATTGGCATGGAAAATACGACACCATCATTTTGCCTTCACAGATTTCTACTATTGTTGTGACTGCTTTGGTGGTCCTTTCGATAACTTTGGACAATGTTGTTTGGAAATTAAGGCTATATCTTTGAACTCATCTTGCACAGACTGGACGGCTTTTTCTTGTTGAAGCAAATTCGTCAGTTTTTTGAAAGACACTGCTTACTTTGTGATTTTTAGTGTCATGACAAATGTGGGAAATTGAGAGGGGAGAGCTCTAAATGTGATCGAAACCAACATCTTATCCTCAATTGTTTCTCCAAGTGCAATTAATTTTTCTCAAAGTTTTGCTACCTAGCATACTAACTCCTCAACTTTCTCACCATCTCTCTTACTGAGAGTATGAATCTTGGACAAGAGATGGAGGATCTTTGTCTGGTTATTCACCTCTTAAATGGTGGATAGAATGTCCCAATCCTCTTTCGATGTTCATGCATCTCGAATATGAGGTTGAACCTCATCGATGACACTAAGTGTGATCAACATTAGGGCTTTTGAATTTGATTTGTTAGGTTTTATTTGTTCATCAACTACAATAGGATAGGTCATTGTACCAACAACGATGCCCCAAAATTCTTTGAATTGAAGAATTGTTTGCATCTTCATCTTCCATGTGACAAAATTTGGCCCTTTCATAAATTAAGCATCAAACAAGAGTAATTTATGTACAAACCTGTTTTTTTAATTTATAAAAAATATTACAATCAAAATACTATTTTATGATTCAAAATTCTATATATAAAAAATATACCTTGTAGAAATGTTGCCTTCTTATTTTGATTCTTGGCAAGAGGGCCCTTCACTGTAGCCTTTTGTTATGAAGGAGGTTGACATATATGGATCAATGAATGGCAATGGTTTGCAACAGATATCAACAAACCGTGTCGTGCAGTTCAACGCTGACCAATTGTCATGATGCTCTCTTAGCCACTGAGAAGAATCAGTGACGGAGGAACCTCAGATCATTGGCTATGCAGTTAAAAAAGAACTCTCCAAGAGTTATCGCCTATACCTTTCTATTACTTCAACTAAGTCATCATGGAGAAGGCTTACAAGTCAGAGATTCGAGAGATTCGAATGCTTCGCTTTGGCCGCAAGGTCCAAGGTTCAAACCCTATTAGCGCTTCCCTACAGTCACCGTACTTCACATTATAGAGGCTATAAATGTAGCAGCATTCTGCTCTGCACTTTCTACCAGGCTTCTTGGTTGCTCGTTGACTTCCAGATAATAGAGCTTCTTCCACTTTTGTTTCACCTTTCTACAGCAAGGGGTGTAAAGAGCGTCGATTAACTTCCCACATTAATTGGCCTCTTTGATTAGCTTCCAGTGCTTCTGCACTTCTTAAGTGACTGCCTCTCTTCGCTTTGCTGCACACGTCTGAGGCTTCAGGCTTCGAATGCTCTAATACTAGATGAAGGATCTTGAATGCTTGATCTTTTATTCAGAAGAGGTAATGATCATATATACAGTACAAAACCAATTACATAACTCTAACTACCTAACCGGTCGCTACCTAACTATCTAACAAATAACTAAATAATGTAATAAACATAAACAACTATGCTAACAAATGTAGAACTACACCTTCTAATAAAATTTTCTCAGTATACCCAAGGATTAGCGTCAATATCATTTGATTTTTCATTCTATCATCGCCCTTTTTGAGACAACTTTTTCTTGTAAGATTGTGTCCTTGGTATGCTTCCAAATTTTGTACCTTCATAATATTAGTTTATTTATGGTTTGATAGTTAGCCATACCCAGTTTGAAATCTCCAGTGATATTTTAAAAAGCATGCAACTAGAAAACGTGTTTGCATTTGTCCAAAACACACACATACACACACATATATATAATCAAACCAAATAATATGTAAATTATGTGAGATCAATGTAATATAATAAATTCATAATTTATTTTTGCATTTACATGAAGAAAATATATTAAAATAGAAATATTTATGTTATATTTTGGAAGTTATGTATATGTAAACATTGTGATATCAGAAAATTTAAAACCATTGTCAATTTTTTTTGTTGATTGTCCTAACTCTTATAAAAAAATAGAAATAAATGTATTTTCATAAAATTATAGTAATTACGAAAATTAATTTGAAGGATATTTAAGTACAGAAGTAAGATGTGAAGTGATTTATTATTTTATAAGTTGATAGACAATGTGAATTGAAAAAAAATATTATAGCACAAATAATAATATCTATTCACGAATGGGATGTAAAGATGTATTGTAAGTAATATCTTTTCTTTGGTAGTGTGTATCCAATTCATTTATTAATTTAGTTATTCCTTTGCTACTTCTTCTTTAAGACCTTTCTCCCTAATTTAAATGTGGACATGGGCCATATTTCTTTTATGAGAATAGATTTTCTAAATGTTCAGGGATAAAAATAAGGTACTAAGTGATTTATTATTTTATAAGTTGATAAACCATATAGACTATAAAAATTCTTTTAGCACAAATAATAATGTTTATTCAAGAAGAGGATGTAAAGATGTATGGTGTCTATCACATTCATTTATCAAATTTTTATTTCTTTGCTGCATCTTTTATAAGACCTTGTTCTCTAATTTGGTGGTGGATATGGACCAAAATTTTTTTGGACTATTTTAAATTGAGAAAAAATAATTTTGAAATATATTTCAATCAATTTATACAATTTAAACTTACAAATTTTATATTTATACAATTTAAGTTTATTAATTTTTTCTTTTTAGAAAAATATATCATTATATGACTTACAATTTTGAGAATTCTAATCTAATCACATGTTTCACTTATTTCAACTTTCAAAAAACCAAAAGACATAATGTTATGACTCACTGAGCTGAGTCACATTACATGTTTGAACATTATGTTTCACTAGGAATTCTAGTTGTCACATGCTTTCAAATATGAAATGGTAATTTTGTTTTGTGATGACCTTTTTAGATTCAAAGAGGATAGGCCAATGATTAGATAATATAAGGCTAGTCAACTTAGATTTTATCTAGTATTAAAAGAAAAATAAGAAAAACAAAAATGGTCTGCATGCACACTGTAACTTAAGTTGTAACTTTTATAAAGTTATTGCCACTCTTAATTCCTAACCATTGGTTATTAAAATTAAAGATAAAAGAATCCACTTTATGTAGACTATTTTAATCTGTTTTAATTATTTAATTTATAATATATCATTAAATAATAAAAAAGGTGATTAGTCTATTATTTTCAAACACAAAATGAATGTTTTAAAGTAAAAAAGAGACTAAGTTGAAATATAATACCAGATCTCATACATTTTTACTCTGAAAAAATGGATAAAATTTTAATGTTGATAAAAAATTATTTTATCTTAAAGCTCAACTTGTGATGTCTTACCGGTACTGCACAACGGAATCAAAATAAACAACAAATATAGCAGAACGCTCAACTTGTGAGGTCTCTCCCTTATCGTTAAATATGATTTTTAGAATTCGTGGCTCCCCACGATCACACGTTTATAGATATCCATACCTTACCAACTTACCACGTTCGCCCATATTATAGTTTTATATTCATATTTGATTTAATAACCCTCGCAGCCTTTACCTATAAAACATGTCCACTCTTTATTTCAATCAGTTTCTTGTTATTTCTGCGTGTTGGAGCTGGAGGTCTATCCCCAGTACTGATGGAGTACTGCTTTTCTGTGTAGGTTGGCAGCGTTTTAATCTTGTTATTAATATGGAGAAGGAAGAAGACGAGTCCTCCTCTTCCACCTGGACCATCTGCTTGGCCTCTTGTAGGAAACCTCTTTCTTTGGGGAAAAAGCCCAATGAGTCACTTTTTGCCCTTTCTCGAAAGTACGGCCCATTGATGACAATCTCTCACGGCATGAAAACAATTGTGGTGGTCTCCTCCCCTGCCATGGCAAAGGAGACTCTCAAAACCCACGACCAAATCTTTTCTCGGAGGAGCTTCATGCAAGCAATGAAGGCGTTATCTTATCACAAGACCTCAATAATATGGGGTCTATACGGACCCTATTGGCGACAACTCAGGCGTATTTCCACCACCGAGCTCATGTCTCCCAAGAAAGTCCAAGCTTTGCATCATCTGAGAAGAAATCCAGTCTTGCAAATGCTTCGATTGATTTTAAAGGACAAAAGTGTGGAGGGAAAGAGCGTGAACATTGCGCAAACACTGATTCACACGACACTGAATCTGTTAAGTGATATGATGTTAAGTACGGAAGTGTTCGATCCCAACAATCCCGACTCTCTGGAGTTTACCAAAGCTCTTAAGGCATGGGTGAAGCTTGCAGAAAAGCCTAATTTCGCCGATTTTTATCCATGTCTTGGGTTCCTCGATCTTCAGGGAGTGAGCCATGAGTTAACCACCTACTTAAAAGGAGCTCATAAATTTTTAGACGTATTAATAAGCAATCGACTGACCAGGAGAGACAGAGAGGTGCGTCATGAAAGAGAGGCAGAGAAGGATTTCATGGATGTCCTGCTCGTGTTGAGAGGCGATGGTCTCTCTCCAACAGATATCAGAGCTTTAATTTTGGTAAGTGGTAAATTTTATAATGTTATGTTTTATTGAATTTGTACATCAGACGTTTGGAGTACTCTTCTGAACCCATCGTCAGGGAGAAGATGATTGCTCTTTCTGTCATGATAAACTTTTTATTGGGCATTATTTTTGATCTGGCAGGAGCTGTTGATGGCGGGTAATGACACCACTAGTGCGACAGTAGAATGGGCGATGGCAGAACTCATTCACAGACCTCAGATAATGAAACGGGTCCGTGCAGAATTAGACGAGGCCGTGGGTCGCAACAGAAGAGTGGAGGAATTTGATATAGACCGTCTGCCTTGTAGAATTTTAAATAAAATTAAATCAAAGCTAAATATATGCAATATTCATAATACAAAGGAAATAAGAATTGCAAAAATAAAAAATACTTCTTTAAATTATTGGAATCATTTTCCTTCTCTTTTAAAATTAAGATCAATTACAATGTATTAATAGAATTGCATGTGAACATGCTTTTCTAATTATTAAATAAAATATTTTAAATTTATCTAAATAATAATTTGCATGTAATATCAACTAAAACTAACACTAGCCTTTCTAAGGCTTTATTTTTTCTAAATATATATTAACTAAAAATCAACTGTTTAAATTTAGCTCCACAAAAATTGTTCATGCAAACTAAATTTATATTAATAGGCTAAAAATATAACTGAGTGAATTGCACTTCAACATCACTTTTCAACATACTCCCCCTTGATGCTGAGAGGGCTCACAATTTCATCTCTGAGTTTCAAAAATTGATTCTTCGCAACTGCCTTAGTGAAGATATCTACTTACTGTTCTTTAGTGTTGATATATTTCAATTCTACTACCTTCTTCTGCACTAAATCTTATATAAAATGATGTTTTAAATCAAAATGTTTTGTCTTACTATGATGGACTGGATTCTTGGCTATTTAATAGCACTAATATTATCACAAAAAATAACTGTGGGCTGAACTTGAATCTCTCCAATTGCTTCAAGAAGTTTTCTAAGCCATATTGCTTGTGTCCCTGCTGAAGTGATTGCAACATACTCTGTTTCTGTAGAAGAAAGGGCAACTATACATTGCTTTTTTGAGCTCCAAGTAATCAACCCAGAAACAAAATTTTTTTTCGAGATGTTGACTTTCGGTCATCCAAACTACCTCCCAAATCAGAATCACTAAAACCAACAAGATTGAACATTTTAGAAGTGTAGTAATGAATACCAAAATATAGAGTGCCTTTCACATACCTCAAAATTCTCTTGGATGTCTTCATATGTATTTATGATTGCTCTGCCATGTACCTTGAAACAAGTGAAACTGAACAAGCAATATCAGGTCTTGTATGGGTTATAAACATTAAGCTTTCAACAATACTTGCATAGATTATCTCATCAACTCTTTCAGCACCATCATCTCTACACAACACAATGCCATGAGCAACTAGAGTGGAGACTGGTTTACAATCAACCATATCAAATTTTTTCAACATATCTTTAAATACTTTGTTTGACAAATAAAAATATTATTCTCCCTTTGATAAACCTCCATTCCTAAAAATATTTTATGAGGCCTAAATCTTTCATCTCAAATTCATTCATCATGGAAACATTGAATTCATCCTTCATCATAGAACTACTAACCATATACAACAAGTCATCAACATATAAACTTACAATTAGAATATTATTACCTTTTTGTTTTTAGTAAAGTGTAGGGTCACTCTTACTTATTTGAAAGCCATTCTCTTAAAAATATCTATCAATCCTAGCATACCATGCTCTTGGTGCTTGTTTGACATCATACAAAGCCTTCTTTAACTTGTAGACATGATTATCTTTTCCTTGCACTTCAAAACCTTGTCGTTGTTTACATATACTTCTTCTTCTAAGTACCCATTCAAGAAGGCACTTTTCACATCCATATGATGGATGCTCCAATTCTTTTGAGCTTCTAATGAAATCAATATTATAATGGACTCTTGTCTTGCTACTGGTGAAAATGTCTCTTCATAACCAATGTCATACTTATGTATGAAGCCTTTAGCAACTAATCTCGCCTTATGCCTTTCAACACTTCCATCATTGTTACACTTAGTCTTGTAGACCCATTTGGTGCCAATCTTCTTCTTGTCATGTAGAAGCTTTGTAAGCTCCCAAGTCTCATTCCTCTGAATAGAATCCATCTCTTCTAGCATTGCTTGCATCTAAACTTCATTAGTATATGCATCTTCAAAACATGATTGTTCAAAATCAGCCTTGGTAAGTAAAGCAAAATTTAGTGTCTCACCTCTTGGATTTTGTTCATGTGCTTGATTTGAACTCTATTGATAAATGTCACTCAATCTTCTTACCTTCCTTGTAGAACTAGGACTTGAATCTGGACTTACACTTAGAATTAAACAACTAAAAGAGGGGTTACTTGGTGGATTTGTAGTAGTTGGAAAAAAAATATTAGTGCACTACCCATGATCAATATCATCCAAAATAAATTCATTTAAAATAGATTTTGACTTCTCCATATGGCATTTTTTATGACCATAAACTCTCCCTTCATCAAAAATCACATCTTTTGACACAATAAGCCTATTAGTGAGAGGATTATATAACCTGTAAGCCTTACTTTACTCACTATATCCAATAAAAATACATGACTCACTTTTAGGATCTATGTTTTGCCTCTTTTGACCAAGAACATGAACATAGGCTAAGCAACCAAAAACTTTGAAATAATTAACATTTGGTTTTTTCTCATACCAGGGTTCATACAAAGTCATCCTGCCAAGTGCACTAGTGGGACTCTGATTGAAAATATATATACTATTATAGTAATTGCATCTCCCCAAAAAGAACTGCTTAATCCCTTTGTTTGTAGCATGCTTTGTGCCATCTCCACCACTGTACGATTCTTTCTTTCAGCTACACCATTTTGTTGAGGTGTGTATATAGCGGTGAGTTGTCTTCTAATGCCATGTATATCATATTAACCTTAAAAGGCTTTTGAACAAAAGTCTCCTCCACAATCAGTCCTTAAGAATTTGATTTTGCACCTTTTGTCATTTTCTACAAGGGATCTAAACCACTTGAATGTCTCAAGAGCTTCACCTTTGGTCTTCAAAAAATAAACCCAATATTATCATGTGTAATCATTAATAAAAGTAATGAAATATGATGACTTACCCAAACTATTTGTCTGCATAGGACCACAAATCTCTGAATGAACTAACTGGAGTTGATAATGAGCCCTCCATGCATTGCCTTTTGGAAATTTCTCTCTTTCATGTTTTCCTTTAGCACATCTTTCAAAAAAAAATTTGTGGTCTTCAACCTTAGGCAAACCAAAAACTAATGCTTTTGATGTTAGAATCTTCAAGCTATGAAAATTTAAATGCCCATACCTGAGATGCCACAACCAACTTGTATCCTCATATGCCATATTGATAAGGTTCTTGTTATGTTCACCAAACTTCAATGGGAACATCCTATTATTTATCATAGGCACAACTCTTACCACCCTATTTCCTTGATTCTTATCATAAATTATATATTTTTTATTTTTAAATACAACATTATAATTCTTCTCAACAAATTATGCTTTAAATTTCGAGTGTAATAAATGTCTTTAAAACTCTTCATACCTTCTTTTTTATGGACTTCCATAGCTCTTTTTACAACAACCTCCAATGATTTGTCATCACTAAGCTTGATCTTGGATTTAAAACTTTCATCCATTATAGGAAAAAGTTTTTCTTTCCCTGACATGTGGTTAGAACATCCTGAATCTAAATATCAAACACCTTTAGAAATATTTTTAGCTTTTTCATAAGATAAAAATAAATTATCTAGATGATTCTCATCACCTTCTTGAGCATAATGAACACATTTATCCTTATTACCTTATTTTAATCTACACTCATAACTAAAGTGGCCATACCTGTTACAATGATAACATTAGATATTTATTTTATCAAATTGGCCTCTACCTCTTCCTCTGAAACCACCTCTTCCTTGGAAACCACCTTTGCCTCTATTTCCTCTTGAGTAATTCTGATTTTGACTTCTACCTTGGATTTGATTACTTTTGATGCTACTATTGGCATATTCATTATTTGTGATTTATAATTTGGAGGAAAAATCTTTCTCATCACTTTCTCCAAATGAATCTCTCAATCTTTCTTAATGAGAGACCAAAGATCCAACTAGATGATCAAATTGAATGCTAGACAAATTCTTGCTTTCTTCTATGATTATGGCAACATGGTTCCACCTTGGTGTGAGACTCCTCAACACCTTTTTGATCAACAATCTCATTGTTAATAATTTCACCAAGTGCAGCCATCTTATTGACCACATCTTTTACTCTGACACAATAAGTAACACTTTCAGATTCTTGCATCTTCAAATTCTCAAATTCTCTCTTCAATGTCTATAACTTGACAACTTTGACTTGATCACTATCTTGGTAAGCTTCTTTTAGAGTCTTTTAAGCATATTTTGTTGTCTTTGCTCCTACAATTCATGGAAATAGGCTCTTATCTAGAGCTATTTGAATATGAAATAAGGCTTGAGCATTTTTCTTCTTAGCCTCCTTCTAAGCTATTTTATCATTTACTATGAGGGCATTCCAATTAGTTGGCTCTGAATAACCTGATTCAATAATCTCCCACAAATCTTTTCCTATCACAAAAGTCATCATTTTGATACACCAATAATCATACTTATTTCATTCAAATTCTGGAATGGGCAAGGAGTTAGAATTTGACATGATAAATCTTTGTCAAAATTCCAACTACTAAATCTTTAACCCAAAATAAAATACCTACTCTGATACCAGATGTAGAGATTTAAATAAAATTAAATCATAGCCAAATATATGCAATATTCATAATACAGAAGAAATAAGAATTGTAAAAATAAAAAATACTTATTCAAATTATTGGAATCATTTTCCTTCTCCTTGAAAATAAAGATCAATTATAATGTATTAATATAATTGCATGTGAACATACTTTTCTAATTATTAAATAAAATATTTTAAATTTATCTAAATAATAATTTGCATGTAATATCAACTAAAACTAACTCTAGCCTTTCTAAGGTTTTATTTTTTTCTAAAAATATATTAACTAAAAATTAACTAATTGTCTAAATTTATCTCCACAAAAACTGTTCATGCAAACTAAATTTACACTAATAGTCTAAAAATATAACTGAGTGAACTGCACTTCAGCGTCACTTTTCAACATGTCTTATGTTCATGTAGTGGTGAAAGAAGTTTATTGATTGCATTTAGTTGTTCCTTTATTTCTCCCTCATAGAGCCGATAGTTTATGTGAAGTCACCAGATTTGGGATTCCCAAAAACTCAAAGGTATGGGTCAATGTTTGGGCAATGGGAAGAGACCCTACAATCTAGAAAGAGCCCTTGGAATTTATGCCAGAGATATTTTTTGAGGGTGAAAAGAGTAAGATCGAGTTCAAGGGATATGATTTTGAGGTGATACCATTTGGAATAGGGAGAAGAGTATGCTTGGGGCTTCATTTGGATGATAATATGGTTCCCATGATTTTGGTTGTGCTGGTTCATTCCTTTGACTAGAGCCTTCCCGATGGCATAAATGGAGAAAAACTAGACATCAGTGATACATTTGGGGTGGTATTGAAGAAAGCTGAAGAGTTGTAGACAATCCCCACCCCACGTCTATTCCACATCATATATTAAGAGATGCATCACTGACAACACATTTTGTAGTGATTGACTGTTAATTTTTACTTAGAAATTTAGAAGTCTTCCTGATGTTTCCCATTTCATATGCGGTGAGCTTTCAAGCCACGTGTTCGAAGGGCTTTTGCTTTAATTTCTAAAAATAACCAAAATGTAACACAGTTGAATTAAAATTATATTTCAAATAAGCATATGTAAGGAAATAAAGAGATAATATATAAAATTTAAGAGTTAATATTTTTATGTGGTAATTTGTGATTATTGAGTAGAATAATGAGTTTGTTTGTGTTTTTCAAATTGAAATTGAAAAATGGAATTTGAAATTGAACAATAAAACAAAGTATATTTTCATATACTTTAAGGAGACCATTTATATGTTGGGTTATCTCTTTTAAAAATATAATTATATATTTTTAATTCTCATAATAAATAAAATCTTGTAAATAGTTCCTTTTTTAATAAAAAGGCAATAAAATGTATCATAAATTTTGTAATATGCTATACATCTAAATAGAAAATACTTATCTAATTCTAAATCATTATTATAAATGATATATGTATATTATTGATACCAAAAAAAATTGACTCCATGTAAAACTGATGAGAGCCACCTTCATCATGTGCCTTCCTCTAGAAAACATTCATGTTAGTTTTATGCATATCCTTACACAATGGGTCCCATAATCATAGTCACTGATTACTCCAACAAATAATGTCTATTCATTATGATAATTTCTTTAAAAGATTATTATAAAACTCATTTTAACATATGTACATAATAACTCCACCTTTTAATTTTTTAAAAATTTAAATAAAATTTTATTAAAAATCAAAATGAATTATTAAAAATCAGTAAGATTTTCAATGAAAATGCTAAAACTATAAATGACTAAAGCTACAATCTATTAATTATAAAAATAAAAATTTAAATAAAAAAGTTTAAAACAAAACCTTAATCGAAGCTACAATCTATGAACTATGAGGATCCCTAATTTTATCTATAAATTTTGTGTACGTAAAATGATTAAGAAGTTGAGCGATGATGCTAAAATCTATTAACTATGATATATATATATATATATATATATATATATATATATATATATATATATATATATATATATATATATATATATATATATATATATATATATATCATGAAATAAGTAAAATTTTATTTTGAGAACTTATGAATTAAAGTGTCAGTGGGGATGCCATTTTCAATGTCATTGTCAATTTTCACAAAACTAGAAAAATCTTATTGCTCTTCATTATTGTGATCAAGAACATGAATGAATTGGTTGAAATATTTTTTATCTACACAAATTTCATGTAATACAATGCCATTTTGTATAAATGTTGTAAATATTTCATCATTAATTTTTATGTATGTTTTATTTTATATATATATTTTTATATCAATTGTTCTTCTAATGAAATATAATAGTTTTAGATATGTGTGTGTGTGTGTGTGTGTGTGTGAGAGAGAGAGAGAGAGAGATTACACACACACACACACACACACACGAGTGGAAATTGATGATCTCTCATTTTAATTCTTGATAAGTTTTTTGTGTTTAGCTCTCAAATTTTTATAAAAGTTATTTAAAGTGAATCTAAATATCTTATATATTTTTAGTATTGAAATAAATGGTAATATTGATATTAATATGTTTAAAACATGCATATTTTAATAGATCTCCATCTTTCAAAGATTGAAAGCAACTATAACATATAGTTTTTCCAACTTCTAATTTATTAATATTAATCAAAGTAACATATGTTTTTTCAGATGTGTTAATTTTAATAATTTTGAATCTTATGTGTAGTTGCTTGCAAATTTGACATGCATGTATGGTGTATTGGTAATGTTTATTTAAATAATTGGATCAAACATTTGGAATTATCTTCTCTTCTATTTTTCATGCATACTATACATTTCATAGCTCATAGGGATACTCTTCATGTCTATTTTAAGGAATTTTTTATTTCAAGATAATTTCTAACAGCTAATAGGTCAAAACTTGGTCTTTTAATTTAACTTACAATGAACATGGTCTAAACTATATTTTGCATATACACGTATTGCACTTATGCTTTTTCTTCACCTCTTTTATGAACTTTGTTTCATCCATGATATTGTCATGCAACATGTGTTTAGATTTAGAAGAGACAGGGTAGATGTTAATTCAAAACCATTAAAAATAGAATAAATATTTACAATATTTATTCTAATCACTTCATAATGAACACAATCACCATCTGATTAAAAAAATGTTACATGTTTTTTTTTCCTCCACACGTGTAACAAACAACAACCATGCTTTTCCTTTGAGGTGAACATAACTGAATTTTCACACTTAGCAAAAGCAGATCCACTCAATAAAAAATGGACCTCCTTCGATCTAGTATTATATAATGGAATTCCAAGTTAAATGATGTATCCTTTCTAGTTTCAAACATTTGGTCTATTTCATATCATGTTATTATCTAGATATCATGTGTGTGCACACATGCATGTATGTACATCAAAACACACACACACACACACACACACACACACACACACACACACACACACACACACACACACACACACACACCGACATTATAAAATTTGTTTCCATCACTACAATCTTTGAAAATGTATTATCAAAACATAAGAGTAATAAAACTAAACCAAAGCAAAAGGAAAAAAAATAACAATGAAACTTGTGTGATAAAAAGAAACATTTTTTTTCAAACAATATAACTAACAACCAGGTCCTTATTAATCATGTAGTAAGAATCATGCCACCTAACACAATCCTATTGACATTAATAAATGGATTGATCACTGTCTCCTCATCCATCTTTGTGGAGTCCATGACCTCTGAGGGTCATGATGGTGACAAGTGTCACCATCTCACTTGTATTTGTTCTTCTCTAAAGCCCATTGACAAGACCAATGTGTGAAAATAAAACTCTATCAAAAGTGACTAAATCCTTTGTACATAATCCAAGAGACCAACACGACCATTGAGAAAACTATGTTTTAAACATAAAAGAAATAAATAGAAACAAAAAAAAATCTATTTACAAACACTATAACCAATCTTTATTGATATTTACAAACATATATTTTTACACACATTTGACTTCAAAATCCTAAATGACATAAAAGTTATATTTTGCATACAATCAGTTGTTGAATGTTGTGTATTATTTTAACTTTCAATAATATAACTTGATTTGTCGATGTAAAAGGGTTTTAAGCCTTTTCACCATGTATTTTTTTTAATCTTGCTCAATATTTACAAACACTTATGCATACATTTCACTTAAAAAATATAAATGTTATAAAACTTAATAAAATTGCCTTTATTCTCAAAAAAAAGGAACAACATCCACTCATCATGCCCTAATGTAGTCATGAAGCATCAAACCCACAACTAGTTGAACATTTTTGTCATGAAAATTTGAAACAATGGCCACATACAAAAAGAGCCAACCATTTAATAAAAATATCCATTGAATGCCATTTTATACACAACATATGCACTTATGTGTAATCCTTCGAATATTTAGTAGAAGTAGTGGCCACACAAACATTAGTTATATGTTATCTCTAAAATTGGACTATCATTTATATATACTCCTTGCAAGCTTTTGCATTTATTTTAATAAAAAATATTAATATTTTGAGATCCTAACAACATATATTAATTACATAAAAGATCAACCAAATAAGAGACTCATAATATTAAAAGTGAAAGTAAATATTTGTTATTGTAAAACTTTAAAAATAATGAAAATATTTACAAATAAATAAAATATTACATAATATAAAGTAAAAGACTATTCTAATTTTTTTGATAATTAAACATTATTTTTGCTAAAGTAATTTATCTTGTTAATTTTTTTTGGTGTGATTCATATAATCCCTAGTAGGACATGTACAGTAATTGTATGATGAATGTATTAACGCTCAAGGTGGCACAAATGGAAGAGAGTATAACACAATAAAAACCTACCCCAATAAGAAACCCTCATTACACCTTCAACTCATAATAACCTTTTATAAAATAGTAGGTCAACACTAAGACATTTACATACAATAAACTATGATCATATTCATTTTATTTTATTCATTTTTTAATTAAAACCTGTTAAGTGAATATATAATTCTTATAATCTTGATTGTGACACGTACAATAATAATGTGATAAATATAGTAACACTCGCACTGACACAAATGAAAGAAAATATAATGCAATGGAAACCTCCCTAGTTAAAAAAAGACACCTTGTAACACCTTCAACTCCCAATGACCTTTTGTAAAATAGTAGGTCAATACGGAGACAATTATTTGAAATAAAAGTACGATCATATTCATATTATTTTATTCACCTTTTTTAATGGTCAATTGTTGAGTGGGTATAGGATCGTCCAAAATATTAAACACCTTTTAATTAAATGCCGTAAAAAGTTTGATTAAATGATCAATTGTGTTCAATTATTTATTGATGCTGCAGCTGTAAACGAACGCTCCTCATGATAGAGAATGCTTTTTAAAAATTCATGGCTACATAACACCTCACGTGTAAAGGTATTCGATTATTTACCAAATTACCATATTCGTCCATAACACAGTTTTATATTCGTATTTGATTTAATAACTATCCCCATGATGCACAACATTTACCTATTAAACGTATTTTCTTTTATGTCAATCAGTCGGTTGTTATTTCTGATATATTCGATGGGGAATCTCTTTCCCGCGTACCAATATATACCCAACATGTGTATCGCTTTACTATACTGGTTAGCAGTGTTTTAGTCTTATTATTAATATCGAGAAAGAAGAAAGAGATTATTCGTCTTCCACCTAGATTTCCTGCCTGGCCTCTTGTAGGAAACCTCTTTCTACTGGGGAAGAAGCCTAGTGAGTCAGTTTTTGCACTTTCTCATAAGTATGACCCCGTAATGACACTCTCCCTTGGCATGAAGACAACAGTGGTGGTCTCTTCCCCTGCCATTACAAAAGAGGTTTTCAAAACCCATTACCAAATTGTTTCTGGGAGGAGCGTCATACAAGCAACGAAGGTCTCCTCTTATCACAAGATGTAAAAATTACGGGGTTAATATCATGGATCTTTTTATTGGTGAATCTTCATTAATTCACAAATATTTCATTTTTCGAAGTCGGCGTTGCATGATTTTGTGGGGTAGATGACAATAGGGGATCGTTTAAATATTAGGGTAGAATTTAAATTTAGTGGTCGACTCGATTACTTTTAAAAAAATATTTTTTTCTTAAAAATGTATGTCACCAATACCTCAAAAGACAATCTAGTTGCGTTCGCCATCATGTATCTATTGTCAAACATATGCATCTACTATCAAACACTAGCATTTTACTATCAAGCATCAAGATTTTATTGCCAGGCATCAACATTTTGTTGTCGAGCGTCTAGGTTATGGTGTCAAGTCCTAACATTTTACTATCAGGAATCAACATTCTACTATTTGGTGACATCATTTTGTTATCAAGTGGTAGCATTCTATGATTAGGCATCAACATACTATTGTTGGGAATCAACATTATGTTATCAGGTGTCAACATTGTGCTATCGAGTGTCATCATTCTACTATCAGGCAACTGCATTCTGCTATCCTAGGTGACTACTTTTTATTATCGAATGAGTGCACTCTGCTATCAGGAATCAACATTCTTGTGTTGTTCATCAACCTATTATTATTGAGTGACTGCATTTTGCTATCGATCATATATATTATATTGTCGGTCATCTACATACTATTGTTAAGTGATTGTATTCTACTATATGGCATTGACATTCTATTGTTGGGTGATAATAGAATACAATTTGGGAAATCACTATGTGCTTTGAAAATATAAAACAAATAGGTTGATGGGTAAATGAAGAAAGGGCATCAAAACGTTCCTAAACCTAGATATTATTGCATATTTAGTTTCCTCTCGAAGTGTTATATAATTTCAAAAACAATAATCACAATTTGAGCTTGTATGTAAAAGTTACAGTCTTGGGAAGCTCTCAAGTTGACACTGGACATGCTAATAACCGACTGCATAACGTAGTCAACAGATTGCATGTCTAGTGTCAACTTGAGAACATCTTGGAGCTGTAACTTTTGCATATGAACTCGTATTACGATGAGTTTTTAAAAAAAATGGATAACATTTTGAAAAAAATCTAAATATGCAAATAATATCTAGGTTTAAATAATCTTTTGATGTCATTTTTTCCTTTACCTACAACATATTTGTTTTAACTTTTCAATGTTGAATTATATTTTGTTATAAGCTGATAGCAGAATGCTAATGCCCAACAATAGAAAGGATTCACCTAATAACAATATGCTAATGTTTGATAATGGTATGCTAATCTCCAATAACAGAATGTGAAAAACCTCAATTCACCTAGTTCCATCACATGATTTGCCTGCACAATTAAACATCTTCCAAATTTATTTGCCACCAATTCGAAACCAATTTGCATAGAAACCTCCAAGTCTTTTTTATAGGCCACTAAAATTATCCCTATAACGAGGCCTTTATCAACCAGTATGGGATCCCAACCATCAGTGTGCTTGGTATCTTCAGTCACATCATATTGCTTGATTACAAAATCTTGCTGGGAGGATCAAATGGTGAGAGTAAGCCATGGAAACTTGTTTGGTGGAGGAAGAGCCCCCCTCGTTACCACTATCTCTAGTATCCCTTTAAGAACCATGGTGTGGAGATGGCCAGTGAGGGAAAAAAGAAGCACTCCTCCAGCGCCTAGACTACTGAATATAAGAGTGTTAATGTCTACTCCAATGCCCACAACCCCAGGGGGAATGGTGGTGGGGGGATTTAAAAGCTCATGCTTGACTGCACAAGGAGCATTCCCCCAATGGTCCAAGAAAATATTGAGATAGTGGAGCTCAAACCAAACTTTATCCATCTCACTCTTGATCTAGAGGGTAACATTACATCTCACAACAACTTTGTTAGTTGCAAAATAGTTTTTCCCATTCGTTCATGATTAAAACATGTTTTATTCATAGATTTCCAAATGTAAATAATAATACTAGTACCAAAAAAAATTAAAATCTATTGCATCTTTCTTGGAGTAAGGCGAAGTTCCCTAGGAGAGCCATTTTTTATGTGAACATTTTAGGCCTAAAGGGCATGAAGAGGGTACAAATCCATCTCTAGATAAACTAAGCATGAGGTCAAAAGAAAAAGAGGTATTTAAGGGATTCTGGGTGGTGACAGGTGGGGCAAGGGGGATTTGAGACCTCTATATGCTTGAGCTAGACACCCATAGGTAGACCTTGGTAAATAATACACCAAAGGAAATGGGCTTTTTTAGGTTTAATGAAAGTCATCTAGATGTTCTCAAATCTTCTAGCCCAGACATGGGGAACAAATCTAAGATTCCATCAATGATTCAAAGTTTCAATCTCAATATGCTGAGGGGCCAAAATATTACACCCAAGCCAAGAGGAGTCGCGATGAAATGACATAGCTTTAGGCTAAGACCAGTCTTTCCACCATAGCGTGAGAGAGGTAACACCAATTTTGAGTAGTTAGTCATTAGGTTTGGAACTATACAACTCAAAAATGGGTTCTACATCTTCATTATTAAGTTTAAACATAAACTTCATAAGATTCCATGGAAGTCAGTCCTAAATGGTTTTATAAAAAATATCTCCAATTGTGAAAATACGTTTGTTAAAAAGCCTCAAACCTTTGATCCAATAGAAAGCGATAAAATAAACATTATAGAAATTTAGTGTAAGAGACCAAAAAAAAAATTGATCATTAAACAAAAGACTGCTTTGAAAAGTTTCTCTCACCCAAATGAAGTGAAATTTAAACTCCATTCAAGCCTTTGAGATGCTTAGAACAACAAAAGTGCCCCTGATTTTGATAGAAACAAAAATGCTCCCTATTTTAAATGTATATTTAATGATTTAACATTATTTATTTTATTTGCTTTCAAGAACTTATCTTCTACAACCACCGCAAAGCTTTACCTCAAAGACTTGACCCATGGCATCCTATAGTTGTAGTTAAATATGCCTTTTAAAATTCATGGCTCCACACGATCTCTCATGTAAAAATACCCTTACCTTATTATCGTCTTCTTCCATAAGATAGTTTTAGATTCAGTCTCTTGTTATTTCTGTGTTTTGGAGATATATTTCCAGTACTCAACACTGATGGATTCCCAATATGTATATTGCTTTTCTGTGCTCATTAGCAGTGTTTTAGTCTTGTTATTAAGATGGAGAAGGAAAACATCGTCTCGTCCTCTTCCACCTGGACCTCCTGCTTGGCCTCTTGTAGGAAATCTCAATCTTCTGGGGGAAAAGCCCAACGAGTCACTCTTTGCCCTTTCTCGGAAGTACGGGCCACTGATGACACTCTCCCTTGGCATGAAAACAATAGTGGTGGTCTCCTCCCGTGCCATGGCAAAGGAGGTTCTCCAAACCCATGACCAAATCTTTTCTGGGAGGAGCGTCATACAAGCAGTGAAGGCGTTCTCTCATCACAAAACCTCAATAATATGGGCTCAATACGGAACTTATTGGCGGAAACTCAGGCGTATTTCCACCGCTGATCTCATGTCTCCCAAGAAAGTTCAAGCTTTTCAGCATCTCAGAAGAGATCCAGTCTTCCAAATGCTTCGATTGATTTTAAAGGACAGCAGCGTTGAGGGAAAGAGGTGAACATTGCGCAAACACTGATTCAGACGGCTCTGAATCTGTTAAGCAATATGATGTTAAGTAAGGATGTGTTCGATCTCAACAATCCGGACTCTCTGGAGTTCACCAACGCTCTTAAATCATGGGTGAAGCTTGCCGAAAAGCCCAATTTGGCCGATTTCTTTCCATGTCTTGGGTTCCTGGATCTTCAAGGCGTGAGCCGTGAGTTGACCAGTTACATAAAACGAGCTCATAAATTTTTAGACATATTAATAAGCAATCGGCTGGACAGGAGAAACAGAGAGGTGCGTCATGAAAGAGAGGCAGAGGAGAATTTCCTGGATGTCCTCCTCGAGTTGAGAGGCGATGGTCTCTCTCTCATAGATATCAGAGCTTTAATTCTTGTAAGTGTTAAATTTTATAATATTTCGTATCCTGATGTTCGTAAATCTGACGTTTGTAAGTGTTCAATTTTATAATATTTCGCATTCTGAAGTTTGTACTCTTCTGAACCCATCGTCGAGGAGATGAAGATCTGTCATTCTGTAAAGATAATTATTTTATTGGGCATTATTTCTGATCTGGCAGGAGCCGTTGATGGCGGGTAGCGACACAACTAGTGCCACGGTAGAATGGGCGATGGCAGAACTCATTCACAGCCCTCGGATAATGAACCGTGTCCAAGCAGAATTGGACGAAGCCGTGGGTCGCAACAGAAGAGTGGAAGAATCTGACATAGATCGTCTGCCTTATCTCCATGCTGTGGTGAAAGAAGTGTATCGATTACATTCAGTTGTTCCTCTGTTGCTCCCTCACAGAGCCGATAGTTCGTGTGAGGTCGCCGGATTTGGGATCCCCAAAAATGCCCAGGTATGGGTCAACGTTTGGGCAATGGTAAGAGACCCTGCAATCTGGAAAGAGCCCTTGGAATTTATGCCAGAAAGATTTTTGGAGGGTGAAAGGAGTAAGTTGGACTTCAAGGGACAGGATTTTGAGCTGATACCATTCGGAGCAGGGAGAAGAATATGCGTGGGGCTTCATTTGGCTGATAAGATGGTTCATTTGATTTTGGCTTCGCTGGTTCATTCCTTTGACTGGACACTTCCTGATGGCATGAATGGAGAGAAACTGGACATGAGTGATATCTTTGGGGTGGTATTGAAGAAAGCTACAGAGTTGGAGGCAATCCCCAGCCCACGTCTATTCCACAGTATGTATTGACCGGGACGATTGTTACCTTGAAATTTTTAACTCTCCCTGGTTTCTCACCTTTCAGAAGCGGTCAGGTTTCAAGCTCCGCGTTGAATTTGCTTTTGTTCTGTTGACTCGGGTCATTGTTACGTAGAAATTTAGAACCCTTCCCAGTGTAATAATGCCACAATTTCGTCTTTCAGTGCTCTAATCTGAGTTTGGATCTAATTCTGATTCTTTTTCTTTAATTAGAAGATAATTTTAAAACAGCTATGCACATTCTAATCTAGGTCTAATTCTGAGTCTGACTATTTAATTAGAAGATAATTTTGAAACACATATGCACGTTCCTCGTGATTGTTGGTGGAATATTGCCACATTTAGCTCTTTCAGCAAAAAATAAATAAAACGTTCTTGGAATTTGATGTGGATAATGCCACATTTAGCTCTTTCAGCACTCTACTGTCAGTTGAGTACGAACATGAATATGAATCTCATTATTATGAATATGATTATGACTATTTTAATAGTATTATTATTATGATTTTGATTACGATTATTTTAATAGTATCATATGTTTTGTGGAGAAATAAATAGAATACTTTAGAATTTGATGTTGATAATGTTCATGTATATGTTGAAAAAAACATTTATTATATTCACTGCTTTAATATAAATATAAATAATGTTAAGTAGTATTATAAATATGAATAATGTTAAATAGTAATCGTAATTAGTGGATTAAAAGTAATTTTAATTTACTAGAGTGCTGATATTAAATTAATAGTAAGTAATTTTCAAACAATTAAATTAAAAATTTAATATCTATTTTTTTATCATTTAAAAGTTTTAATAATTCGAATTAAGTTAATTTTTTGGAATTAATATAATTTATATGTTTTGATTTAAAAAACTATTGTATATATATTTTTAGTTTAATTGTAAGTCTTAATGTTAACAAATTTATTGTTTTTTATAAGAAATTTGTCATTTTTTTTATAGTGGATCTTTATGTTATTAACTTATAGTGCGTTTAGGGATATGCATGGTCAACTTGTGATTTACATGTCTTTCATATTATCTTATTGTAATTATCTTTGTTCTTAGTATAGTTAGCATATGGAACAACTTTGTTTAAGTAGAGTATATATAAGAGATAGTGGTTTGTCTTTTATCATTAGATTGTGAATATTGCTTTTATTGCATTGTTGTAGAGGTTGCCCTATAAAAATGGATTTATCATAATTATCAAGTATTTTGCTCTTTTTTGTAATTATTGATATTGATTTTATTATTTTCCTCTTAATTTTATGATATATTTCATTATTGTAAAACATCTAAGTAATTTCATTACAAGTGATAACAGAGTATTGATTTTGGTCAGTTTTGAGACACTCTTTCAATTCTAGTGTTAAAGCAATCAAAAGAGTAGTAGGATAAAAAATATAACTTGTGATGTTAGAATAATTTAATTTTTGTGTCACTCTAGTATTGTAAGAGGTATTTTATAAATTCAAAATTTTTTATAGACATTTATAAAAATTAGCAGTCATTAGATTCATCTCGACAAGATGATCATTATAGAATAATTTATTGCTACAAATTTTTAGGCCCAAAACTCTCCCTCATAAGGCTTGTGCATGGCTGGTTCTAACACTAAGAGACACGAAAAAGGTCAAGAAACTTAAAATAATCACCACAAAGTTGACATGTAGTCTAAAACTTCAAATCCATTGTTGTTAGAGGTAGTTTAACAAATTCAATCAGATATATAGAGCATGGTGAGGAAGGATGATATTGATGTACTAAAAGGGGAATGGATTTTATGAAGCATCGGTTATCAACTCTAAGTGATCATTTTCCCACTATTGTGGCACAACATTCGAAAAATAATCATCCATCATTCCAATCAAGTTCTTCTGATCTTAACAATCATAACTCATATGTTCTTAAATGTAGAATTATACAACTTTGATTGTAAGGATCCACACACTTGGATCAATTAAATATAACATTTATTTGATCTATATCAGATGCCATATGGACAAAGCATGATCACGACATCTCTTTATCTGGAAATTGAGTAGTTTACTTAGTATAGGTGGTTGTGTACTCAAAAGAAAAAGAAGGCAAATTTTGTTACTTAGTCGATGTTTAATAAGTATCTACATATGCACTATCATATGAACGTATCAAAAATATACTTCAGACAATTAGCAAAGTTGAGAAAAAATATACTATTAAGAATTATATTCATCAATTTTATAATCTTTCCTTACACATGTAAGAAATAAAAGAGAATGACACGAATGACATGTTCTTGGGGGCTCAAGGATAACATCAAACTTGAGGTTCACATGTTTAGTCCAACATCTATTTCTAAATTCATACTATTCATGCATTAGGTAGAGGAAAAATATTTGGTTAAAATGACGGATTTCACTCATGGTCATGACTCACAATTTCACAACACCATCATTCACACAACATATAATGTTGACCCCTCACTAAATTGAAGAGATGCATGCCAAAGGGCTATGTTTTGGTGTAATAGTAACTAGAGCAAAGGACATAAATATGTCAAAAATAAGTTTTTCTATATTGAAGAAACTAATGGAGATGAATAAGATGATGAGGCCTCAGGTGAGGGTATGGAAGGTACATAGTAGAAATCTAAATATTCTCACCGTATTATCTCCTATTATGTCCTTTTGGATTTAGACAATCCTCAAATGCTTAAGGTGGTAGGTTTCTTTAATAAATACATTGTGATAGTCTTGATTGACTTAGGAATTACATATAATTTCATCAATATTTATTTGGATACTTTCTTGAATTATTTTATTTATCCATCTCCATAATTTCAAGCCATTATTGAATTTGGTGGCACAGTCAATTATTATTGAAAATGGCATAGTAATAAGATTGTTATGGGGGACTACCTACTTCATCTTCATATGTTTTCCATTCCCATGGGTGGGGATAACATTATTTTGGGAGTACAATGGATCATGAATCTAATAAAAATAGAGATTAATTTACATAAAATTTCAATAAAAAATATGTCTATAGACACCAATTTACAAATGATTCTTGATGACCACCCAATAATCTTTGAAAAATGACAAAAGACCTACCACTAAGGAGAGAACATGATCACCCCATCAAACTGATTCCATGTCAAACACCACCAAACATCAAACCATAAAGGTATCCATATATTAAAAAAAGGTGAAATTGCAAATATGGTACATAAGATCCTGGAACCAGGCATTACCTGACATAGCCAAAGCGAATATTTGTCCCTAGTGGTCTTGGTCCAAGAGAAGCATGACACTTGGAGGATGTGCCCCAACTACAAATAACTTATTAAGTACACCATTAATTATAAGTTCCCTGTTCTAGTAATTGAAGATTTGTTAAATGAATTACATGGTGCTATTTACTTTACCAAACTAGATATTTGTAATGGGTATTATCATATTCATATTAGAGATTAGAATATATCCCTAAAATGAATTTCTTAACTCATTAAAGCCATTATGAGTTTATAGTTATGCCCTTTGGTCTAACAAATTCATTATCTAAATTTGAGAGTTTGATTAATATTATTTTTAAGCCTTTTCTAAGGAAGTTTGTGTTGGTTACTTTTATGGCATTTTAATCTAAAATAAAACATGGGAAAAAAATTTGAATCATATGAAATAGGTACTGTTAGTTGTGGAATAATATCAACTTTATACCAAACCTTTCAAATATCTGTATGGAGTCCATAAGGTGGATTACTTGGGTCATATTATTTCACATAAAGTATTAAAATTTGACTCTAAGAAGATCCAATCTATGATGGAGTAGAAGGTTCCAAAGAGTCTCAATAACCTTCATGGATTTTGGGGATAATAAGTTACTATCACATAGTTCTAAAAAATTATGGAAGCTTAATAGTTCCACTCACATTTTTATAAATAAATATTCATTTCATTGGACTAAACTAGTTGCTAAATAGTTAGAAAAGTCAAAAGAGGCTATATGCACTACTCTAGTTTTGGTGACCCCTGATTTTTTAAAAAGTTTGTTGTTGAATGTGTTTCATCATGATATGGCATGGGGGAAGTACTACTTCAATAAGTAAAACCCAATGATTTTGAGATTCATCAATTCAAAGGAAAAATAAATCAAGCCAATGTATTAGAATGAGATGATGGTTATTTTTTATGTAGTCAAGCAATGAAAACCTTATTTAACGAGTAGACAATTTCAGATAAATACTAATCATAATAGTTTAAAATAATTTTTAGAATGATGATTTTTATGAAAATAATAACAAAATTGGGTGATTGAAATGTTGGGATATAATTTTGAAATAGTCTATAAGAAAGGGAAAAGAACTGTGGTAGCAAGTACACTTTCTAGGAGGGACGAATCAATTGATGAATTAATATGTGCAATGAATATTTAGAAAATAGATTGGTTAGAAAAATCAAGATCAAAATGGGAGAATGAAATGGATACACAAGTATTGATTCATAATATTCATCATGGTTTGGTTTGGGTATTTCTAAAGGAATTGAGTGGAAGGGGAACACATTATAGTATAAATATAGATTACACATATCTAAATATTTTGTCCCAAAATGTAAGACCATTCAAGATATTTATGCATATCCAATGGTGGGGGACTCAAGATTTTTTAAGGCACAACATCGAATAAAGTAATATTTTGTTTGAGAAGGACTTAAGGTGGGATATAAAAAAATTTATTGCAGAATGCATGGTTTTTTAAAAAAAACAAACGAGAAACAATTAAGACACCAGGTCTTCAATAACCATTATCCATCCCTAATAACAATTGGGAGAATTTTTGCATGAAATTCATTACAATATTATTGAGGATTAAATATAAAATTTTCATCATGGTACTTATGGATAAGATTACAAAAATTGCTCATTTTGTTTTTTTATCACAACTATTTGTACCTAATATAGTAGTTGTTATTTTTTTTAATATAATTAAAACGTTGAAAGGTATTCCCAAAATCATTATAAGTGATCATGTTCCTATCATCAACGATAAATTTTAAATTGATTTGTTTTCATGTTTAAATACTCAAATGGCTCGTATCTCATCTTATCATCCTCAATTTAATGAGAAAATAGAGTTTATCAACCAATGCCCAAAAAAGTCTCTCCATTTTTTATTTTTTTTGGGGCATATGATATATTTAAAAATTGGGTCCATTAGCTGCCATTATTAGCATGGTGGTAAAACGCATCCGTACATATTCTAAAGTTTATCTATTTATGGTAATTTATGAATATCATCACCCATCCATCATCTTTGAAGGTGAAACCCAAGGTTTCAGGATGTTGAGGAACACATTCAACTTCAAGAGGAGCTAATAGCTAGCTTCAATGGAAATTTTAGAAATGGCACAAAACAAAATGAAGCAACAAGCTTATCAATGCCATAGTGAGAGTCATTTTGATATAGATAATTCCATTTTTACGGTCTCCTGTATCAATGCCATGCCCGGTGATTATACTGTCCCTTGGCATGAAAACGATAGCGGTGGTCTCCTCCCCGATCGTGGCAAAGGAGGTTCTCAAAACCCACGACCAAATCTTTTCTCGGAGGAGCGTCATACAAGCAATGAAGGTGTTCTTTTATCACAAAACCTCGATAATATGGGGTCAATACGGACCCTATTGGCGGCAACTCAGGCGTATTTCCACCGCTGAGCTCATGTCTCCAGAGGAACTCCAAGCTTTGTAGCATCTCAGATTTCTTTCCATATCTTCGGTTCCTGGATCTTCAGGTCGTGATCCGTGAGTTCGTCAGTTACTTAAAACAAGGTCATAAATTTTTATACATTAATAAGCAATAGGCTGGACAGGAGAAACAGAGAGGTGCGTTAGAAATAAAGGCAGATAAGGATTTCCTGGATGTCCTGCTCGAGTTGGGAGGTGTTGGTCTCTCGCTCATAGATATCAGAGCTATAATTTCTGTAAGTGATAAATTTTCTAATATTTCATATTCTGAAGTTTGTAATCTTCTGAACCCATCATCGAGGAGAAGAAGCTTTCTCATTCTGTCATAGTAATTTTTATATTGGGCATTATTTCTGATCTGGAAGAAGCTATTAATGGCGGGGTAGAGACACCACTAGTGCGACGGTGGAATGGGCGATGGCAGCACTCATTTACAGCCCTCGGATAATGAAACAAGTCCAACCAGAATTGGACGAGGTCATGGGTCGCAACAGAAGAGTGGAAGAATCTGACATAGACCGTCTACCTTACCTCCATGCAGTGGTGAAAAAAGTGTATCGAATGCATTCAGTTGCTCCTCTGTTGTTCCTTCACAGAGCCGATAGTTCGTGTGAGGTCACTGGATTTGGGATCCCCAAACACGCCCAGGTATGGGTCAACGTTTGGGCAATAAGAAGAGACCCTATAATCTGGAAAGAGCCCTTGGAATTTATGCCAAAAAGAATTTTAGAGGATGAAAGGATTAAGTTGGACTTCAAGGGACAGGGTTTTGAGCTGACACCATTCGGGGCAGGGAGAAGAATATGCGTGGGGCTTCAGTTGGCTGATAAGATGGTTCATTTGATTTTAGCTTCGCTGGTTCATTCCTTTGACTTGACACTCCCTGATGGCATGAATCGAGAGAAGTTGGACATGAAAGATATGTTTGGGGTGGTCTTGAAGATGTTAGAGTCAATTTCTCTTCCCTCAGGCGCACTCCAACGCCAAGCTAACTTCCTGTTTATCTAAGCTAATTAATGCATACTGCAGTTCCTTTGTTTTCACCGTCTTCATGCAAATAAGGATGGTTAAATAGCAGTTGAACTCCGCTTTTCTGTCTCTTTCACCGCTTCTCTTTGCTGCCATTGATTAGCTTTTGTAACTTTTGTTAAGGCCTTTTTATTATTAAGGAAATACAAATAAAATCTGCAGATTGTTCCTCTATTTTTTCTTCTTTGTACTCTGTTTTTCTTGATGCTCTGTTTTTATTTATTTCAGCGTGATGCAGCTGTAGCTACAAATTTCACATGGTATCAGAGCCTAGTTGCTAGAAAGAAGAAGTACAGTATTTTGTTTTGCAGATATAGAAGATCAGAGCTGAAAAATGGAATGTTCACCCTCTGCCATTCTCACACCATACAACTATTTTGATTGGAAGCCACAGATTCTACTTCAGCTTAGAAGTAGAGGCCTCTATCGGATAGTTATTAATACAGAGGTTGAACCCAATCCAGCAGTTGAAAAATCTAAATATTTCAACTGCATGGATGAAGCATTTGGTTTGCTATGCTTATCTATCTCTCCAGAATTCTTGTTTCATGTTGAGGCATGTACAAATCCAAACCAAGTTTGGAATACATTGGAGACTCTTTTTGGAAAGCAAGATGAAATGCGGGGTCATATCCTTGAAAATGTGCTCAACTCATTAGATCCAATGATTTTTGATAATATTCAAGATTTCTTCACAAAGTTCAAGGCCTTATTGCTTCAGCTCAAAGGATCTAGTATTGACAAATCCAATGAAGAAAGCAAATTAATCCTTGCTATTCTATCAATGTTGGGTCTAGAATATGTAGTATTTATCTCTACTTTCCACACAGTTAGGCTCACAACAGGAGCAACTTGGAAGATGCCCACACTGTATACCTTCATTGAGTCTCTAGTACATGAGCAAGATAAGCTTATAAAGATGGGCACATTGAAGAATTCCAAAGCTCATGCACTTGTTGTGCAAGCAAGTCGGAAGAACAATACCAAATCCAACCAGCAATTCAAAGGCAAAGGGAAAAATGATTCATATCCAAGAAAGGAAGGCAATCCCAAACCTCCAGATGGATCTATTGGCTCAAAAGAAAAGAAGGACAAAAAGGGCCAATCAAAGTGCAGCTATTGCAACCGTGGGTACCATCCAAAATCATCATGCATGAAGAAGAACATTGATCTCATGGCTTAGACACTTCAACAACATAATATTGGTAGCCTTATCCCTGAGAGTGCCAAGAAGAAGCAGGAAGAAAA
Organism: Torreya grandis; assembly: GCA_037957365.1. Taxonomy (NCBI): domain Eukaryota; kingdom Viridiplantae; phylum Streptophyta; class Pinopsida; order Cupressales; family Taxaceae; genus Torreya; species Torreya grandis. Next base: position 569,577 of record JARHVA010007813.1, read on the forward strand.
AGCATCTGAAACAAGAGACAATGCTCATGCATTGATTCCTATTCGTTCTTCTTCAGATGTATGGATCATAGACTCTGGAGCTTCACACCACATGGCAACCACAAAAGATGCTCTTTCTTCTTTGAAACCATATTCTAGTACTCCTATTGTCATGGGAGACAGTTCTCCTGTAGAGGCAACTGAAATAGGGAGGGTAGAGGTTGGAATTGGAAGTTTTGAGAATGTCTTACATATTCCAAAGATTTATGTTAATCTTATTTCTGTTTATTAAATGACACATACTGGAACTAGTAGGAGAGTTGAATTAACCCCTGATTTGGTGACCATATTTGACATGCAAGACAAACCCAAAATTATTGTTGGTAAGGCAAATCATCAATCTCATTTATACAATTTTTTTGATTTTGTTGCTAAATCAGATTCTACTTTACTTCTAACACATGCAAATGATAAAAGTAGAATTTGGCATGAAGGATTTGGTCATTTAAATTTTAGATACATGCAACAACTTAACAAACAGGGAATGGTTAAAGGCTTGCCAGCCATAGATTTTTATGATGGAATTTGTGAAGGATGTGCTCTTGGAAAGCATCCACAAGAAAAGTTTCCAATGGGGAATGCATGGAGAGCCTCTTCTCCTTTAGAGATTATTCATAGTTATCTTATGGGTCAATTTTCTGAACCTTCCATGAGCAAAGCCAGATATGTGATAACATTCATTGATGATTGCACAAGATACACATGGGTGTATTTTCTCAAATTCAAATCTGAGGTGTTTGAGAATCTCAAGATTTTCAAAGCCCATGTAGAGAAAAAGTTTTGGAAAATGACCAAGATCGTCCACACAGATAATAGAGGGGAGTATGTCAACAATGATGTCCAAGATCTTTGTGATGAAATAGGAATACAATTGTAGAACATAGTTCCATACACTCCACAGCAAAATGGGGTAGCTGAGAGGAAGAACCAATCTTTGAAAGAGATGGCTAGCTGCATGTTGCATTGTAGGTCCCTTCCCTCTAAATTGTGGGTTGAAGCAATCAACTATGCTTTATACATACAAAATAGATCTTCTCATAAATCTGTCACAGGACAAACACCTTTTGAAGCATGGAGAGGCATGCAACTAGAAGTCATACGTTTCCACATCTTTGGATCTCATGCTTGGGCACACATTCCTGTAAATAAGAGGAAGGCTTTGGAGCCTCAAATAAAAGAATGCATCTTTGTTGGATATCTAGATGGTGTAAAGGGATACAAACTACTAGATCTTTCCACATAAACACTCTTCATTGAGAGGAGTGTCTACTTTGATGAAAGTCTTCCACATGCATCTTAGGAACAACATATCACCACCTCCATGCTTCCTCCTCTTATAGATCTCAGAGATACATACAATCATTCTGATCTTATTTTAGATATTTCTGAATCTGATTCAGAGGAACATGAGCATGCATATGCTGATCCACAACCAATCCTTGATTTGGATTCTAGTGATGATTCAATATCCCATGTGGAAAATCAAAGAACAAGGAGCTTAGCTGATATATATGAAGTCCCTCATGCATTCTCAGCTACCGATCCCATCATGGTGATGCATGCTTATGTGGTTCTAGCATCTGCTCCTCAGACTTATGCAGAAGCTACAGGGAATCCTCTTTGGGAAGCAGCCATGGATGAGGAGTACAACTCCCTCATTGCAAACCAAACTTGGGATTTGGTTCCACTTCCTTCCAATCGCAAGCTTGTCAGATGTAAATGGGTCTATAGGACAAAGAAATCAGTAGATGGACATGTAAGTAGATACAAAGCATAGTTGGTCACCAAAGGTTTTCAACAAGTTCATGGCATTGACTATGATGAGACTTTTGCTCTAGTGGTAAAAATGGACTCCATTCGATTGGCTCTTGCCATTGCAGCATCAAGAAGGTGGGAGGTTCATCACATGGATGTGAAGAATGCATTTTTCACAGTGATCTTGAGGAGGATATCTACATGGAGCAGCCACAAGGGTGTATATAAAATTCCTCATTGGTATGTAGACTCAAGAAGTCACTCTATGGCCTCAAGCAGGCACCTAGAGCTTGATATGCTAAAATGGATTCTTATCTTCTATCTCAAAATTTCATACGATGCAAATCTGATCCAAATGTTTATATGCTAAGAATATTTGATTCTTTGTTGCTCATAGTACTCTATGTAGATGATCTACTAATAATAGGTGATTCACCCACTACCATTGCTGTAATTAAAACTATTTTGCATGATAGATTTACTATGATAGACAATGGTCTTCTACACTTTTTTTCTTGGCCTTGAAATCAGCAAAAATCAATCAGGAATCATAGTTGCTCAATCCAAGTATGCACAAGATCTCTTGGTTTAGTTTCACATGACTAATTGCAAGTCACCTATGACACCTTTCCTATTAGGGGTCAAGCTTGAAGATGGCAAGGATACACCATTGGTTGATTGCACACACTACCGTCAACTTGTGGGGAGTCTTTTTTATCTTACTCACACTCGTCCAGATCTCTCATATGTAGTGGGGGTTGTTTCTAGATACATGAAAGAGCCTCATGAGCTACATTGAAAGGCTACCAAGTGTATACTTCACTATGTCTAGGGAACTATTTGCTATGGGATTCATTATTCAGCATGTTGTGTTTTAGATCTCATTGGCTACATTGATTTTGACTGGGCTGGTGATAACATTGATCACAAGTCCACTTCAAGATATGTTCTTAGTTTGGGATCAGGGCCCATTTGTTGGTCAAGTAAGAAGCAATCTACCATTGCTTTATCATCAGTAGAGGCTGAATATAGAGGTGCAGTCAATGTTACCATTCAAGTCATTTGGCTGCAGCACTTCATAACTGACCTTGGTATCCTCTTTCATCGTCTGACTATCTTTTGGTGTGACAATTAGAGTACACTAAAGGTTTGTAGAGATCCCATACAATAGAAACAGACCAAACACATCGAGATCCACATGCACTTAATCTGTGAATTGATACATGATGGAGTCATCAACTTGTATTACTATGCCACTTCTAAACAGATTGCCAACATCTTCATGAAGACATTCACTAAGCAAAGTTTCATTTTCTACGAGACCTTCTTAGTGTGAAGAACACTGCAACACAATAGCTGCCATGTGTAGTTAGTGTCTCTTTTGAGGGGGGTTTTTGTTCCCATAGGGTTTTCCCTCTTTCATCTTCTTTTTTTCTCTCCTTAATTAGCTTAAGCAGGGGTGTTAGTGTTAATTTCTCTTCCCTCAGGCGCAGTCTAATGCCAAGCTAACTGCCTATTTATCTAAGCTAACTAATGCATATTGTAGTTCCTTTGTTTTCACCATCTTCATACAAATAATAATGGTTAAATAACAATTAAACTCTGCTTTTTGTCTCTTTCACTGCTTCTCTTTGCTATGGTTAATTAGCTTTTGTAACCTTTGTTAAGGCCTTTTTATTATTAACAAAATAAAAATAGAATCTGCAGATTGTTCTTGCTCTATTTTTTCTTCTTTGTACTCTATTTTTCTTGCTACTCTATTGTTTTTCTTTCAGGTTGATGTAGCTATAGCTACAAATTTCATAGAAGAAAGCTACAGAGTTGGAAGCAATCCCCACCCCACGTCTATTCTACAACATGTATTGAATGGAATGATTGTTACCTAGAAATTTTTACTCTCCCTGGTTTTTCACCTTTCAAAAGCTGTTAGGTTTCAAGCTCCATGTTCAAATTGTTTTTGTTTTCTTGATTGGGGTCATTGTCATGTAGAAATTTAGAACTCTTTGCAATGTAATAATGCCACAATATCAAAGTGTAATAATGTCATAATTTCCTGTTTCAACACTCTAATATGAATCTAAATCTAATTCTTGCATTAGAAGATAAATCCGAAACACCTATGCACATTCCTCATGGTTAGTAGTGTAATAGTTTGTAAACAAAAAATAATAAAACATTCTTTAACATTTGATGTAGATAATGCCACAATTTCATGGGGTCATTGTTACGTAGAAACTGAGAACTCTTTCAAGTATAATAACGTCACAGTTTTTTCTTTCAGTGTTTTACTATGATTATAATTATGATTAGTAAAAAATAAATTGGCAATATTTATACACACTCCTCATGAGTAGTGTTGTATTATTGAGTAGACACTGAATAAATAAAACAATCCAAATAAATAAAACATATTGGAATTTGATGTAGATAATGCCGCAATTTTCTCTTTCAACGCTCTAATGTCAATTGAGTATGAATATGAACATGAATATAATTATTATTTTAGTAGAATAATATTTTATGGATAAATAAATAAAGTACTTTTGAATTTAGTGTTAATAATATTCATACACATTTTTCAAAAATAATCTATTATTTTCAGTTCTCTAATATAAATATGAACAATGTTAAATAGTGATCATAATAGGTGGATTAGAGATAATTTTAGATCACTAGGGTGCCTTTAATTTATTTTATATTAAATTAATGATAATTTATTTTTAACTATTTAAAATTAAAAGTTTGATATATACTACTTTGTTATTAGAATATTTCATTAATTAGAATCAGGGTAACATTTTAGAACTATTATGATTTGTGCATATATATATATATATATATATATATATATATATATATATATATATATATATATATATTAGTTTGAAGTGTAAGTTTTAATGTTAACAAATTTATTGTATTTTATAAGAAATTTGTCAATTTTTATTTATAGTTGATTGTTATGCCTTTAACATATAGTGCATCTAGGGATATATATGGCCAAATTGTAGATTAAATATCTTTTATATTATCTTATTGCATTTCTATATGTTCTTAGTATGGTCAACATATAATGCAATGATGTCTAAGTAGAGTATATATAATTGGCAGTGGTAAGTGTTATATCATCATATTGTGAATTTTGCTCTCATTAGATTGTTTTGGAGATTGCCCCCTCAAAGTTGATCTATCATAATTATCAAATATTTCAAACTCTTTTGTCAATTATTGATGTCAATTTGATTATTTTCCTGTTAATTATGTGATGTATTCCATTATTATAAAACATCTAAGTAATTTCGTTATAATTGTTATTAGAGCATTGATTTGGGTTAGTTCTAAGACATCATTTTTTGGTTCTAGTGTTGAAGCAACCAAAAGAGCAGTAGGATAAAAAACATAACATGAACTCAAAGAAGAATTTAATTTGTGTGCCACTACATTATTATACAAGGTATTTTTTTAATGTCTAGATTTTTATTGCACCCTTGTGAAAATAAGCATTCTTTGCATTCATCTCAACAAGACGATCACAATAGAATAATCTATTGGTACACTTTTTTTAGGTCTAAAACCCTCCCTCATAAGGTTTGTACATGGATGGTCCTAACACTAGAAGATATGGGAAAGGTAAAGAAACTCTAAACACTCCTCACAAAGACAACATAGAGATCATAACATCATATGCATTGGTTTTAGAGGTAGTTCAAACAAATTAATAACATATATAAAGCGTGGTGAGGATGGATGACCTTGATGTAGTAAAAGTAGAAATGGATTTTATAAAGAATCAATTTTCAACTCTAAATGATTAGTTGTCCACTATTTCATCTCAACTTCTAAAAAGTAATCATCCACCATTCCAATCAATCTATCTTGATCCAAAAAATTGGAAGTAAACAATTTTGGTATTAAATATCCACTCACTTTAATCAATTATAGAGAAGAAATATTTAATCTACATCAGATGCCATGTATATAAAACATGATCACCACATCTCTCTATGTATAACTTGAGCTTTTTATTTACTATAGGTGGTTGTGTACGCAAAATAAAAAGAATGGCACTCTTGTTACTTGGTTAGTGTTTGCTAAACAGCTATATATACACTATTCTAATAATGTATCATAAATCTACTTTAGATAGTTAAAACAATTTTGATAAAATGTATTATTTAGGATTATATTCAACAATTTTATAATATTTCCTTATGCATGGATGAAATTAATGAGAATAACATGAATGGCATGTTCATTGGGGTCTCAAAGATAGTGTAAAATTCAAGTTTCACATGTTTAATGCAACATCTATTTCTAAATACATACCATGTGTGTGTTAGGCAAAGGAAAAATATTTGGTTAAAAGAAGGGCTTTCACTCATGATCATGAACACATTTTCACAACACCATCATTTACACAACATATAATATTGAACCCTCACCAAACTGAAGATAAGTGTGCTAAAGGGTTATGTTTTAACTATGATAACAATTGGAACAAAGGAAATACATATGTCAAAAATAAGGTGATCTATATTGAAGGAGACAATGAAGATGAATAAGATGAGTAGTCTTCAAATGAGGGTATGGAAGATACATAGGAGAAATCTAAATATTCTCACCATATTATCTTGTATCATGCCCTTTTAGGTGTTTGCACTCCTTAATCTCTTAAGGTGATAGGTCTACTTAATAAACAAATTGTGATAGTGTTGATTGACTTAAGAATAACACACAATCACATTAAAAATAAGTTAGATACCATCTTGAATTATTTTATTTATCCCTCTTTGTAATTCATGCCATCATTGAATTTGGTGGAACAATCAATTGTTCTTGAAAATGCTAGTCTTTAGATTTGCATGGGGGCCTACCTACTTAATTTTCATATGTTTTCCATTCCCATGGGTGTGTTTAACATTATTTTTAGAAGATAATGGGTCATGACTCTGTGAAAAACTAAGATGAATTTCCAAGACAAAAAGACTCAAAAATATGTCTACACATATCAATTTATAAATGATTCTTCATGAGCCCACAATAGTTTTAGGCACAATGCCAAAAGGCCTACCACTAAGTAGAGAATATGATCATTCCATCAGACTAATTTTAGGTGGAACACCACTTAACATCAAACCATACAGATACCCATAATCCTATAAAAGTGAAATTACAAATATGGTACATGAGATGCTAGCGGTAGGTGTTATCTGACATAGTCAAAGTGAATATTTATCCCCAGTGGTCCTAGTATAAAAGAAATAAAACACTTGGAGAATGCGTCCAAACTATAAGGAACTTAATAAGTACACCATCAAAGATAAGTTAGCTATTCTAGTAATTCATGATTTGTTAAATGATTTACATGGTGCTATTTATTTTACTAAATTATATCTTTGCTAGGGATATTATCAAATTCAATTTAGAGATAAGGATATCCCTAGAAAAAAATTAACTCATTATGACCATTATGATTTTATATTAATGCCTTTTGGTCTCATAAATACACAATCTAAATTTTAGGGTTTGATTAATAGTATTTTAAAGATTTTTTAAAGGAAGTTTGTGTTGGTATTTTTTTGATGACATCCTAATCTACAATAAAATTTGGGAAGAACATTTGAATCATGTGAAATAGTTATTTTTAGTTGTGGAACAATATGAAATTTAAGTGAAACATTCCAAATGTTTTCTTGGAGTTCATAAGGTGGAGTACATGGATGATATTATAACACATAAAATATTAAAAGTCAATCACAAGAAGATCTAGGCTATTATTGAGTGGAAAGTTCCAAAGACTCTTAACAATCTTCATGGATATTTTGGACTAGGAGGTTAACATTGCATATTTATACAAAATTATGGAATTATAATAGCTCCACTCATAGTGTTATATAATAAATATTCATTTCATTGGATGCAACTAGCTACCAAGGAAATTGAGAAGCCAAAAGGGGCTATATGCACTACTCTAGTTTTGTTGACCCCTATTTTTTCCAAAATGTTTGTTGTTGAGTGTATGGCATCAAGATATGGCATGGGGGAAGTACTCATTCAATAAGCAAGACCAACTAAATTTGAAATTCATTACAATGGGAAAAATGGTCAAACCAATCTATGAAAAAGAGATGATGGCTATTCTTATTACAATGAAGAAATGAAGACCTTATTTGATGGGTAAACACTTTTAGGTAGTGACCAATCATGATACTCTAAAATAATTATTAAAGAGATAATTTTTATTTGAATAAAAATAAAATTTGGTGACTAAAATGTTAGGATATGATTTTAAAATAGTCTACAAGAAAGGACAAAAGAATATGGTAGCAGATGCACTCTTTAGGAGGGATGCACCAGTTGATGAATTATTATGTGCAATGATTATTTGGAAGATATATTTGTTAGAATAATCAAGATCAAAATGGGAGAATAACATGGATACACAAGTCTTGATTCAGAATATTCAGCATGGTTCAGGTGTTTTTAAAAAACTGAGAGGAAAGGGAACACTTTATAGTATAAATATAGATTATGCTTATCTAAATAATTGCTCCTCAAATGAAAGACCATTCAATATCTTCATATATCACCAATAGGGGCACATTATATATTTTAAGGCATCTCGTGGAATAAATAAATATTTATTTTCAAAAGGACTAAAGGGGGATACACAAAAATTTGTGGTAGAATGCACGGTTTAAAAAAAAAACAAAGGAGAAACAAATATGGCACCAGGTCTTTGATAACCATTATTCATACCTAACCAATAGTGGGAGAATTTTTGAATGGATTTCATTATAGAATTACTGAGGTCTAAAGATAAAATTTTCATCATGGAAACTATGGACAAGATAAAAAAATTGCTCATTTTTGTTCCTTATCATAACCATTTATATCAAGTTCACTTGTATTTCTCACTACAGTTAAAATGTTGTAAGTTACCCCAAAAATCATTGTAAGTGATCATAATATTTTCATCACCAATAAATTTTATAATTATTTATTTACATGTTTGGATACTCAGTTGGATCATATCTCATCTTATAATCCTCAATTTGATGGGAAACTAAATCTTGCCAATAGATGCATAGAAGTGTCTCTCCAATTTTTTGCATCAAATAAACATGAATTTTGGGTCCATTACGTGCAATTATTAGCATGGTGATAAAACACTTTTATACCTCTTTAAAAATTTATCTCTCTATATAATATTTTCGTTATCATCCCCCATCCATAATATTTGTAAGTGAAACCTAAGGTTCATGATGTTGAGGAACACATTAAACATCAAGAGGAGGTACTAACTAATTGAAGGGAAAATTTAGAAATGGCATAGAATAAAATGAAGTAACAAGAATATTGACACCAAAGTGAGATAAATTTTGATACTGGTGATTGGACTGTTTTACACTTCCATGCATATAATCATATATATTTGAAGTAAAAAATGATTCAAATATTTCTCCTAACTATTATGTCCCCTATTAGATTCTAAAAGAAATTAGTATCATGGCATACAAATTGGAGCTAACCCAATCTACTTGCATACATCTTAAATTTCATTTTTATTACCTAGATAATGTCATTGGACAAATATTTTATACCCACTATGGATGCTAAAATCTAATTTATATAGCATATTAGTCTTATATACTTGACAAGTACCTATTAGGGATCTACCTTTCAGCTCTAGAACTTATTTTTGAATATTTTTAATTATTGGATGAATGAAAATAATCTTTGTTTCACTCTAATATTTAATCTATGTATCAACAAAATAGTCACAAAATTTAACTCACTATCAAAGTAACTATGTTGCGAGTGTAATTATTGATCAAAAAGTATACGGGATAGGTTTAAACATCAAATTATATGATTTATGGTATAAAATAGTGTATATATTCAATAATATTAGATACAAAACATGAAATTATCTCCTCCATTGAAATTAATTCACTACATAACCTTTGTGTGCAATTCTTGTTAGTAAAGAAAGCTAAAATAAGCTTATTACAAGATGACATGCATTGCAAGTTAAGTCTAAATTTAGAAAAAATATAAAATAAACTCATATAACACTAGGTGAAATTAAACTCAACTAAAATTAAAATATATAAACTTAACTTACAATAAAGAGTTAGACTTGATGCAAGAAGCCTTCTTTAATATTAAAGTCAAGCATGCAACTAGAAAGACATCCTAGTCAACTAACAAAGATAATTAAATAAAATTAACTCAAATTAATTTTAATTTAATAAATTAAAAAGTGATTAATATTTGGTAATGAGTGGATAGTTATTTAGACTCAAGTAAGCATTCAAACATTGAATCAAAGTAAAACAAACTAAACTACAATGAACTAGCAGTTAACTGATAGTTCCTTCTATTTCTTTGGAAATCATTGGAAAGTGTTATAAAGTCACCAAAAAAATAATTAAGATAATAAATATATTAAATAACATTTTAAAACATATAAAAATTAAAATAAACTAATTATAAAAATAGAACTCAAGTTCACATATTGCTATCACACTCAATATTTCCCACTTTGATGAAAAGAGGTGAGATTCCTATAATATATTTGAGACTTATATGGATATTATTCAATAATAAAAACTATATTAATTATTTAAAATATTATATAATTGATATAAATTCATATTTGGTATATAGTAATGCAATTGTAGCTTATTTATTTGAAGACCAAGATATCAACATACATCTCAATTTGAAGCAATAACTTGAAGTTAACTTCTTGTCAATAAGAGATCCTCCCCAATATGAATATATGTATCTAATTAGACATAAATATCTTGATAGTATAAACTTAATATAATTATTATAATTACCTCTTACATATATTAAAATTCTCTTAACTACTTGTAAATATTTGAGTGATGGTTTGCCTATAAATCTAGAAAATAGTGAAACTCAATAACTCATATTAGGTATAGTCATAGTGAGATACATAAAACTTTCCACCATGATTATAATTTTTTTTTTATCAGTTAAAATAATTTCATCCTCCTTCATACACTTTTATGCACTTAAAATTGGAGTGTTTGTAAGCTTGGAATCTTGAAGATTGTACTTATTTAAGATGTCCTCGGCATATTTGACCTGATAAATGAATACTTCCTCTTTCTTTTGCTAAAATTTCAATCCAAAATATTAATTCATAAGTACAAGATCAATCATATCAAAATATTATTTCATAAAATTATTTAATCTATTCAACATATCAATAGATCTACCTATAAATATCAATTCATTTATATATAGAGAACCATATAAGACATTAAAATTTAATGCTTGTATCTAAAGAGTTAGATCATTTTAATTTCTCAAAAAAAATTATATAATAATCAAATATCAAATATTGATTACCAATATTTTGGATCTTTATTTATCTCATAAATATCATTATTCAATTTATACACCCAAAATTATTTACACTTTACTTCAAAACCTTGTGGTTATTTCAGATATACTTCTTCTTCAATCACTCCATCAAGGAATGTAATTTTAATATTGGTATTATAGAACTAATTTTTACCAATGACATATTTATAAAATTTAGTTTTAAATAAATTACATGTATCATTCATCTTAATTTAATCTATCTCTAATTTCATAGCATCAACCCATTTTTTCTTTCAACTACTTTTTGCATAACTTCTAGGTTCACTAGTCACTGATGATAATGAAAACATTTTATTTTCATCATAAACATCATAAAAATGGTTACCTTTCTAATATTTTATCTTATTATAATCCTCTTGTGATTATAATCTAATATTTTAATGGTTGAATGACGGTTTAATAAACTTTTTTTCTTGTTTGGCATTGATGTGGATTGATGACTAGTCTCTTTCAAGGAGATAGTATTTTTATTAATAAACTATAAACCTACATATGAATTTTTAATCCATAAAAATAAAAAATAATATTCCTCCTCCATTTACTTATTATATATGTTACTATATGATAAAAATCAGCATATATCGCATTTTTAAAAAAATTACAATCCTTAAAAGTAAAGTTACTAGTAAGATTATAAAACTTGTATGCATTAGTTTCATCACTATAGCTCGTACTATTATGATCAAATTTCATATAAATAATTATATCAAACTTAATCTTATGTGTGTCTATTTTAATACTACCATTTATTTTAAATTTGATGGACTTTCCATCTAATTATTCTTCACTTTTAAAGAAATCATCTAACTTGCTAAAATCATTTTTGTGACATATCACTTGATTTGAGAAACTTAAATCAAGAGATAAAAATAGTTTTGTTCCTTTATTTCCAAAAAACATGTGAGATAATATGCTAAACCATCTTAAAATTTATTTTTTAATCTTGAAAATCTTTATTTTCCTTTTCTTGATTCCTAGCTGCGTGTATCCTATAATCTTTTATCATGTGTCCTAGTTTTTTGTAATAATTAAAAGTAAAGTATTTCTTGATCTTACATGTAAATATTTTTTCATATTTTATTTTTGAATTTTAATTTTTTTAAACTCTTTTTATTCTAATTTTTGTTTATCTCTTTGGTACTTGAAACCCTTGCCTTAGTTTCAAGTGCTTGTTCTAGACCATGTTCTAGATCTCCTGCATATAATCTCATCTAATCTTCATGAGATAAGAGAGAACCTATTATGTCATCAAAACTTATAGTTTTTATGGTTTTACACTCAAAAAAAGAGATCACAATATTTAAAAGTGTTTAGCTTAAACATCTTAAAATATTTCTTAAAATAACACTATATTTTATAATTTTGTTTATAAACCCTAATTCTATAAATTAAATCATTTAAATTGATGTAATAATATCCAACTCCTTCAAAATATGACATTCTCATATTTTTAAAATTCATTTAAAGAGATTAGAGTTTTGATTCTCTTAAATTAATAGATCTTTGATATGAAGACTCTAAAGTATTACATGTCTCATTAGCATTTTTGCATCATATAGTTCTTAGATAAATGCTTGGGTCTATGGCACTCTGAATATAGAAGTAAGGTTGTGCATCTCCTATTTTTTCATTATTTTTTGTTCTTTTTTGATATTGTGTCAAGGTGTTAAAATCTTGAAGTGGTTTTTAGCCACAAATAATATTATTTAAAAATATTATTCTCACTATAATTTTTTTTTAATTTATCTATTTAATAATCAAATTTGTTACCTTTGAAAATAAGAATATCCATGGAAGCAAAATTTACTAAAACCATTGTATCTTTCAAAAACAACTTAAAAAATATTCTAAACCTTTTTTCAACATAGATATAATAATAAATAAATTTTTTTAATGATTTTATGAGTTAAAATAGTATTTTTTTCACTATAGTATTAAATATATATCAACAAAATAGTTATAAAATAAATTACCATCAAACTAGTTGTGTTGTGACAGAAATTGTTGATTAAAAATGATATTAAATAGCTTCAAATTTGAAAATATATGATTAATAGTATAAAATAATGTATATATAAAATAATATCATATATAAAAATTATAAGGAACTCATCAATTCTAATTAATACACTACACAACCTTTGTGTGCAATCTTATCAATAAAAAAACTAAAATAAGCTTATTGCCAGATAACTCGCATTGAAAATTATTTCTAAAATTAGAAAATATAATAAATTAAAAATATAAAACTAAGTGAAATAAATTTAAACTAAAAATATAATAAATAAACTTAATTTAACTTACTATAAATATTTTCACATCATGCAAGTAGCCTTCTTTAATAGTAAAGTCAAACATGGAGCTAGAAAGACATCCAAGTGAATAAACTAAGCTAGTTAAACTAAATTAACTAAAATTAATTATAATTTATGTTATATAATCAGTAAACTACATTATTAATCTTTGTTAATTAGTGATTAATTATTTAGACTCAACTAAGTAATCCAATATTGAACTAGATTACATTGATGTGAACTATAGTGAACTGGTAGATGTATCTATTTTTAAGAAAATCATTGAAAAGTGTCCCAACATGAAAAAAATAATAATTAAAATAGTAAATAAATTAAATAATATTCTAAAACACTTAAAATATAAAAATATATTAATTCTAAAAATAGGACTCAAATGCCCATATTGACATCATACTCAACACTTTTTACTAAAAGGATCACATTCATTATCTCAATGTGCCTAAATACAAAAGTTTATTTTAAAATACAAAAGTATAAAAACTTGATACCAATCATTTAATGTTTGTTACATATGGTCATTATCTTCTTAATGTTAGACACTTGTCTTCCACATAATGGCATTTGTATCGATCCAACTGTTAAAATTCTTATCTAGTGTCTGTACCTTAAAATTAATCTAATTTAAAAATATTTTAAATTATATGGGTCATCCCATTTGTTTTATTTAACTCTTCCATGAGATAGTTTCAAAATGTGTGTTGCAAATACAAAACAAAAACCATTTAATATTACCATGTGATATTTAAGATCTTTCCAAGAACACATCCAACAAAATACATTTAAAATATTCAAAATTTATGAATTATTATTTATTTCTATATCAATCACTAGGATAAGGCATATTATAAGTATAAAGTATTCAAATAAAATTCCTTAAGTAGTATTTATCAAGTCAAAAATTATATGATTGTATGCCTTTGTATATAACATATTGCAACTTTATACACACACAAGAACGATCTCAAATGATATATATATATATATATATATATATATATATATATATATATATATATAACTCTTTAGAGTACTGGCTATGTAGGTAATGCTCATTAATAGAGGGGTTATTATTTTTAGTTAACTTTGTGATCCCACTAACCAATTTCTATAAAAGTACAAAGACTAAGATGAAGTGTTACTATTTCATCCATAAACAATCATCTACAACATGTGCACATAAATAAAATATATTAGTATAAATTTGACATAAAATCCAATAATATCCATATGGTCACTTCATAATATAGTTGCACCATATAATAGATAGATCCATTGACATCATGACCCCTGTGTTGATACATGTTTACCAAAATTTGCAAAAGTTTATAGGCCTCCAAATTTATTTATAGAATCTGAAGACTAGATGCTAATCTTGTTCATTCCTATTTACACCTCTACATAACTCATATTTACATAAGCTAAGTATTATCTCTTATTGTTTATGCAATCAAAATACTATTATTAATTTACTTTCCATGTTTCATATAACTCAATATTTTAATTCATAATATTCATTTATCTAATTTTTAAATTAATTGTCATACTTTAGAATATTTTTATTCATCCTTTTATATATTCTACTTTACCCTTTAAGCTTCAATTAAAAAACTAAAATAGTTTAAAACATTTGGCATACACATACTCTTTGTCTCCTTATGAAAAAACCAATTTCACTAAGGGTTTTCTTCTTCTTTTATTTATAAACAATAAATATATTAAAAATTAGATTTGAATTTATTCTAAAATAATCAATTATGCTCAATATGTATGTATATAATCAATTATTCATTGGTTAATAAATGGTGTTTTTCATTTCTTATTATTTTGCTTTCATTGCTAAATCAATAAAATACATGATAAAATAATTTAAACATAATTGGTCAATTCAAACGAAGTGACTTAAAAAAAATTCAAATTTTTATTTACAAATCATTTTTAAAAATATAGAACCAGTATCTAGGAACTAACGCAGATTCCCTCAACCTTTTTCTTCCTAGATCCTATTTGCGTGACAACTACCATCCCCCTCCCAATATTCACCCATGACTTATATTGGATTTCATAATTCACACTATCACTACAATAAAATATAAAAGTGTCCAAGCTATCCCACAACTTATTAATATACAATATGTTCTTCTTAAGCCTGCATTAGAAATTAAATATAAATTTTATGATCTTGGACCAATTATACATTATAGAATTTTAATCCTCCATATTTTAAAACAACCCACTACCTATAAGGATATTTTATATGAATATTTGCATGAAACCTAAGTACCAAGTGATATATAACCAAATCACTTTGTAGATACTATGCAAGACCTCAATAATAATGAAATATCATCACTTTCGATTCAAAACATTTACCATTAAAATATATTCTTAAGTAAGACTTGCCTCTATTTATACAAGTTAATATGAATTAAAAATAATCCAAAGTGTGATAGTTGATAATGGATCCGACCTAAATGTTTATAACATTGAATTATTAACAAAAATGGGCATTAACACAAATTTGCTTAAAAAATAAGACATGTATATCAAGTTCATCAATAAATGATTCAATAAGTCATGTATCCCACATATTGGCCAAATCATATTGGATGTGACATTGGGATAAAAAATTATATGAACTATATTCGAAGTAATCTCTTAATCATAAAATTATAACTTATTATTAAATATACCTTAGATACACATAATGGAAGTTGTACCATATATATTACATTAATGTGTAAAATTCATACATGATGGGATACTATGGGCATTTCCTATCGATGATGAACCCTTCAAATTTTATAAAAGGATAAATTTTGACATAGAGGATAAACTTAAATTGGTACCACAAAAGCAATAATTTCACTTGAAAGTATACCAAATTATGAGATGGGTGAATCAAGAAAAATAACTCATTTACCAAAAAGATAATCATAAGGTACTAACTATTGAGGTACACATGGATGCACATCTAGAATAAAAACCATTACAAAAAGAACCAATGATATTAAAATAAAAATAAGATCAAACATTTGAGTTCCCCTTATTAGTCAATAATAAAAAACAAGATGAAATACTATCACAGTGATGAGGATGTACCTCATGATATGGAAAATGAATACTTGGAAAACCCAAATTTTTATCCACTTGAATATATTTCCTATAACCTATTCACACCTAGAAGTCTTGGTACATATAAGTTAACTTCATCTCTAAAAGATACAATACCAAATAAGAATAAGGTTAAGACAAAAGTAATAGATAAAATTATAAATCCATGTTATTCAATCCATCCCTCTTCCTTAAAATACTTTAGCCAACATTACAAGGGACAAATTCAATTACGTCATGTAAATAATGTGGAATATTATCATATATCATCACAACTGATATTATAGATTACTTTAATACTTATAAACATAATTCTTTCTATGTTACATTAGCGCATCCAAATATCTTTATGTCTAACATATATAGTTCAAACAACATACTCATCTAAAAATAAGGATCATCATATTTTAATTATCATTGACCCATAGGCCATCTATGACACAAATCATTATGATTCATAAAAAAAACATTTAAAAAATGTAAAAAATATATTGTGTATTTAGGTTGAGTAGTAGTAGTGATAAAAACACTTGATTTGTAAAAAATCAAAAGTTATAATATAATGTACAAGTGGTAGTACTTGAAAGTGGCCATGAAAATAAGATATAGTCATTATTTCAAATATCATGGGAACTATTATCATCATCTTGAGATTGATATTTATAATTGGCAAATAGTTTTCAATGTTTCATGTTAATGACAATTAGGAGATAATACAGAAGAGTTAACACATTACCCACTCTTTGTAAAATCTCTTGGATACATTATGTTACCTATCACACATGGAAAAAAGGTGGTTCCTAAGATAAAATGGGTATTAAATTAGGCACCATATTTAACATTTAGTTATTAGAAGTAACAAATGCTTAACTTAAATTCAATAAAAGATACTACAAACATGTCCCTCACCTTTCTTTTTGAAGGCGGGGAGGTTTTAATATAACATGATAGATACAGTGATGAACCAATACCAATTTCTTATATTAACTAAATGCAAGAAAATGTTGAGGAGGTGGTCCTTTACCCTATGATGACAAAGACACTTTCATTTAGTCATTCGAAAAAAATTCAAAAAAATCAAATATTTAAGAAGTACATAAATATTCAAATAACATCAAAAATATAAAAGTATTCAACATTCACATGTTTACTATCTCCTTAGAATATATGTTGTTTACTTTGTGTTATTAGATAGCATATCATTTATTTTATAGATACACATATTTTTCATGCATAGTTGAGTGTGAGACATGCATAAATTAGATACATGATACATGTACATACATATGTTGGATGTTTGCTCTTGCTATGTGCCACACTACATTGGGGGAATCTAATTCTTTGATCATGATTGATACAAGTTATATTATTCTATTATGACCTTTCCATTATCACATTGAGCCTATATAACATTGCTTACACATGTATATGCTCATAATTACATCTTTGATAGTGTGTTTGATATGTTATGTTATATGTTAGTTTTTTTAACATATACATATAAGGACTAGTATTATATGATTACGTTGCTTGTTTATACTTCAGTTTTTCATATTGTCACTTTCTTGAGTGTATTTTTATGGCTTGTTATTATCTTACTTATGGAACATTTTAAAACATTCCTTGATTGATAGCACATATGCCACTATATGTTTCTTTATTTTGATTTATGGACATTTATATATGTTAATAATTCAAGTGTGAAATATTTTAAATTGTCCCTTGTTTGTGGTCTCGTTACACCCCTTTATATTTCAAATTGATTAATCTCATGTGTGTACTTGATTGTTTGTTGAGATTTTAATGTTACTTTGTAGACATTTTCATGATTCATACAATACATATTATGTCTTGTTATGATCACATAACATGAAATTAATTGGTATACCTATTTTAACATGCTACTCTTATATGATTTATGCTTTATACATAGATTGTATAGTTATCTTATATTTTTTAATTAAGATAACGACTAGATTCTATTACACTAACCCCCAATGGTGGGAGGGGATAGGGGGTTGAATATTAGTGAGTGAAATTTATGGAGACATGAATCTATACGTATATAGCTCACATAGTTGAAAACATTTGATACGTATTATATAGTTCATATACACCCTTGGGTTAGAATCATATACACATTGCACTAATATTTATAGATTTAAAATAGAGTTTTTTAGATTTGTGACATATATTATACACATTTATAGATCATAGGTTAAATTTTGAAAAATAAAATTAGCCTAAGACACATTAGATGTGTATGTGCCATGTAATTGCACAAAATTTATAAATACATTTTCAAACGTATTTACCCAGATGCACTATTTTCACTAGGAAGCACCATTTAGATCATATTATCTCTATACTAGTTGGTTCATTTTAGTAGTGTGGTTGAGATTTAACACCTTTAATGGACTTATTCTACTTCCCTTCTACTAGTTTAGTTTGTTATACCACTTAACTTGAATTTTATTATACTATCACTTGAGTTGTGTTATTGGGATTCAATGATCTCAATGGTCATACCATAATTCACACTTGCACCACATTGGGATAATAATTACCTTACAACCACACTCTTAAATTATCTAAATTTTAGTTTTGAACCTCTATTAGTTTGAATGCTTCATAAGGAAGTATATTTACCAAATAAAAGTACCAAGGGAATAAATGGTTACATTCACACATAGGTTTATTGCTTCCTTACTCTATTTATTCAAGCATTTAAATTTTATCAAATTTTAGGTTATACACACTTATGTATGCTGTACCATGCTCTTGGTTATAGAAAATACACCATTAAAACATTCAAATTGTGCTTTAAAAAGGTAAGGTGTGTTGTACACACCCATGTACACATTTATTTCCTTTTTAAAAAGTAATTTAATCCTTATGCATTAATATATTAAATGAGAATAAATTTATACACTAAAATATGGTTTACATATCATCTTATTCTTGTATACTTGATAAATACCTATCATGGATCTATCTTTATGTTGTAGACCTTTTTGCTACCAAAAGGTTTCTATTCACCATCTCATTGTGCCTAGATATTTATCTTATGGTTCAAAAATATCATTTATGATGACCCAAATATTTTTCATAGTAAAAAAATCTTAAAATTTGATATATATCCTTCAATGTAATTTTTGATCCTCAACAGCTTCCTAGTTTGTTGGACACTTACTTGCCACATAGGGATACTTACGTTGATCCAAGTGTCTAGATTCTTATCTAATGTTGACACCTAGAAATTAATCTAATTTTAAAATCTTTTGAATCCAGTGGTTCAATGAATTTATTTTATTTAACCCTTTCATGAAATATTTGTAGGTGTGATATAAATACAAAATAAAGACCATTCTTATAACCAGGTGATATTCAAAATATTATTAAGCACACATATAAGAAACACCTTTCAAGTATTCAAAACTACCATATTATCTCCTATTTATATGTCAATCATAGGGGTAGCTAAATTATAAGTTTGAATCATTCAAATAGCATTCCATGAGCAATAGTTTTCAAGTTAAAATTTATATCATTGCATGCCCTTATAATTAACATATTTGACCCTTGTGCACACACAAACAAACACTTAGGGGAGAAATCTAGGGTATTGGATATGTAGACAATTCTCATTGACATATAAGTCTTTTATATCAATTCAAATTCATGACCCAACTAACCCATTTTTTGAAAGGTACAAAGACCTAGGGTGAAGATCTAGGGGTTGATCCATAGAAAGTCACCTACAGCCTATATGTGTGACTAAAATCTATATCAATAGAAATAAGATACAAATAAATAGATGGTCAATTTTAAAAATATTGAGTACTCAATAATAGATAAATATATTGACATGAGGACACCTATAATGATGCAAGTGTCTCAAGGCTACTACAAGTGCTTAGTTGTCCAAAAACAATAGTTATATAATATAACAACTAGATCTTGATCTTGTTCACTCTTATTTCTACCTTGGCATATATTACATCTTATTACACAATTATAAATAATATAAGTATTATCTTTTCCTAGTTTTTATGCAATTAATTTACTTTTTTGCATGTACTTTATGTGTTTAGCATATCTTATAAATTTTATTTTGAATACTCATTTATCTAAGTTTTCAATTAATTGTCCCACTTTAAAATAGTTAAAATCATCCTTGTGTATATGATATTGTACCCTTTAACCCTAATTAAAAACCTAAAATAATGTTTATACACACATACACAAAATAAAAAGGCTACAAACAACATAATTTAATGAGTACTTGATCAAATGGAAGAGTCTTAATCATGAAGATGCAACATAACAGGATGAATATTTATTATAATAACATCCATATTCGATTCAAAATTTATGAAAATGACGTTTTAAAGGGGATTGGTATGTTTCACCCTTAACTCATAGTGCATCTATGGATATGTGTGGTTAACTTGTGGCTCACATAACATTCAGATTATCTTATTATATTTATCTATGTTCTTATTATGGTCAACCTATCAAATAACCACAGATAAGGTATACTATATATATGAGTTAGTGGTTAATATTTTATCATAATATTAATAATTGTGCTCTTATTACATTATTTTTGAGGTTTCCCCCTCAAAGTTTCTCGAACAAAATTATCAAGTATTCTAATCTTTTCTCAATTATTATTGTGGATATGATTATTATACTCATAATATATATATATATATATATATATATATATATATATATATATATATATATATATATATATGTATATATATATATATATATGTATATATATATATATATATATATATATGTATATATGTATATATATATATGTATATATATATATATATCTGTATATATATATATATGTATATATATATATATATATATATATATATATATATATATATATATGTATATATATGTATATATATATATGTATATATATGTATATATATATATATAATTTCAATTTCTTTATTGCACCTATATTTTTCTAATATTTTAATTACTTATTTGAAGGGCCTAACAAAGAGGTGGTTAAGTAAGAACTAAAAGCTCTGAAATCCAAATAACTTTTTTTAATTATATGCATCTTCCCAAGTTTAGTACAATTTATAATTTATGAGTTATGAATAAATATTATCAATATTAGGTAGGATATCACATAGTCTAGATTATAAAATAGAAGGGGCAGGTGCCATGTTTAATGTAAACATGTTTAGGGAAACTGTGTGTGGCTTATTAAGTTTTAAAGGGCTTCATAAATAATGGTAGAAATCATCATAGGTAATGTAGGATAGATAAATATAAAAAATAAATAAATACAACATTATTATTATTATTATTATTGTTGTTGTTGTTGTTGTTGTTGTTGTTGTTGTTGTTGTTGTTGTTTTAAGTCATAACTTATATATTTACATTGAAGGCATCTTCATTGGCAAGAACTAACAATAGATTCTTTTCAAAAACAATATATTTCAAAAACATTTCTTTTTTTATTAATGTTTTTTCTTGGATTCATATAATTAGATGTGTATAGATACACCATATTTAAATACCATCATAAGTAAATATACCTAAATTAATTAACTTGTACATGATATCTTAAATTAAGAAAACAAGGTACATCTTTTAGACCTGGAAATAATGTTATACATTGTACATACACTAAACCATTTATGTATCAAATTAGAGAATATTTTTTACTTACTAAAAATATCTTATAGGTTAAGAGAGATATAAAAAATGGAAAATATCTCCCACCAGAGGATATTAATTGTTGATGGTCATTTGCACATTAGTTACACATGTCATGATTCTTGTCATTCCTCAATATTAAAAATGAACATAAAATGGTGACCACAAATAATGATGTTAGGTTTTTAACCTTGAACCTATTGGATTATGCTTTTTTATGTAAAAATGAATCATGTGAATAATTTGAAAAAGACTATAATGATAAATTTTACCAAAAATAGAATATAGTGGTGATAGCATAGTGGTGAGTGAACTGAGTGTTAGTAGTGGAAGATTTCATGATCCATTCCTAGGAAGTATATTCTATAGCACCATTCCCACACTAATACATTATGGATTATTCATGAAAAGTAAATGATGTAATAGACTACCATATATGTGTTCAATGCAATGGGTGTACTAGGTGTCTTAAAACTTGTGTTCAATATAATGAGACAAGTTCACAACCCATGGTTAGGAATAATATTCACCACTTATTTGGGAATTTAAATTATAAAAATGTCTATAGTTATGGTTATATTTAAAATATCCCATTACCCTATTTTTTAAAACCTTATAGTGATATCCTACTAGTGAGTGAGCTAAGTGTGATAAGTGGGAGGTCTTAGGGTCTATTCCTAGGATGACTATTCTCTAGAATTATTCCCACACTAAGCTAAGATAGGTTATTTGAAAAAATTATCTAATGTAATGGACTATTGTCTTAGTGTTAAATGTGGAAATGGTCATCATGTGGCTTGAAACATGTGTTCAATGTAATGAGGCAAGTTTACATCCCATGTCTAGTAATACTATTCACCACTGGTTTGGAAATTCCAATTATAAAAATTTCTATAGTTCTAGTTACGTTTATAGAATCTTATTACCCAACATTTTTTATACCAATTAGGTGGGGGTGAATTGGTTTAATCATTTGGATGTATCCAATCCCACCAAGGTTTGATTCCCACTAAGACATGTAAGGCTAGTTGTGGCCATGAGTCTAAGGTATACTGGTATTGGATCATATTAAATCATTGGTGGTTAGTGCTAGTGGTCAGCAATGGTTCCCATGGATCATTTAGGAGGGTCTTATGGTAGAGTAAGTGAGTTTGGTTGTTGTTAA
The DNA here is from genome assembly GCA_037957365.1 of Torreya grandis. NCBI lineage: Eukaryota > Viridiplantae > Streptophyta > Pinopsida > Cupressales > Taxaceae > Torreya > Torreya grandis. Next base: position 593,085 of record JARHVA010007813.1, read on the forward strand.
TGCCTAATGGCTAGATATACTTATGATGTATGGGATATAGTGTTCCATCAATGGAATTATCTTCAGGATATGAGGTCTTTAATTGTGTTTCAGATTGGTTATTGCTCTAGTATTAAAAGTAATTTCTAGTTCTTAGCTCCAATTAAAAGTAATTAACAATTAAAAAATGTTGAACACAAATACCAAATAATCTTGAGTAATGAGAGATCATTTTCATGACAAAATATGAGATTTTTTTCACACTATAACGTTGAACTACCAATATTAGTTTTAGAAAACAAACACTACATTTTCTAGGACCAACTGCTTCACCAAGTATTGATTCACTCCATTTCCATTTATCCATAGTTTTGTCACATCATTTTTTACTGAATAGGTTATACCAAATAATATGCATGATGAATGATATTATATTATTCCATTATATGTTATTGTTACATTGTAATGGGAAAATATCAATGGAGAAGACATGATTTATTTAATTCATTCATGAAACTGGGTGAGGAGAAAATATTTGGCTTATCAAAATTAATATATATAGGAAATAAATTAAAAGAAACCATCATTTTAGACTACATTTGATTTTTTTAATTAATTCATTGAAACTAGGTGAGGAGGGAAGAACAAAGAGTTGACTTATCAGAATTGATATAGATAGGAAATAAATTAAAAGAAACAATCTTTGTGGTTCAATCACTGAAAAACTAATATAAATAGCATAAATAGTGTAAGTGGCCCTAGTCATAGAATTATTACAATTTAGAATAAAATATGATGTGTCTACTTTCACTAACATGGGATATGTTGACTATTAGATTTATTTCATAGAATCCCTTTCTAGTCATAAATCAACTATACCATTGTAGATGTTTTAGTCAAGATTATTATTGTATTAATGAAAAATAAGTTTTCCTAGATGTTTCCATGTGCCTATTCATTTCTATAATACCTAAGATGTCATTTTGCCCCCCTATGAAGTTGTTATGTTTAACTATTATATATTCTTATTGTATTAATTAAGTAAATACTATATGTATGTACTAATATAATATATTTTTGTATATATATCTATTCATATAATTATTAATAGTAATATTATTATATATTATAGTATATAAAAAATAATATATATATATATATATATATATAACTTCTCTTACTTAGTAAACTAATATACATAATATTAACTTATATTATATATATTATTAATATATTAATACATATAATCATGTATTGTGAAACTAAAACACTTCAATGGACGTCATAGATTACATTGATAAATGTCACAAAAATGTTCTAAGGTATCTATTTAGGTGTTTTCAAGTCCGTCACCACCTAATTCACTTTGAGATATTTATCATTTTCCCTAACCATCACAACCTAATAAACTTTTGAATCTTTCACCATTTTTATTTTTAGCATTTCCTTGACATTTCTTCTAAGGGTTTAAGTATGGTAGTTTAGTCTATTCATAAGATTGATTTAATGGCTCCATGGCTCAATATATTGGTAGCATGGATGAATAAAATCTAAAAGACATATTATTCAACCTCAATGTATTTTACCCATGTTAGTGGCATTGTACCTTGATGATTTGAGACACACATAGATTATGTAGCCCTAACACAATCAAATCATCTATCACAACATCCTTGTCTACTCCTGATAATAGATAATGAATAATAAAATATCCTCCATAATGCAATTTATAAACCCCTAAGTTGTAATGGATGTAGGTCATGTAAATAAAATATCTTACTTGAATCTAGGTTCAATGTTTGGTATGGGCCCTTTGGTGTACAATATCCATTTAACTTTCCTATAATTTCCCCTTAACATCACAACCTGACTCATCTTAAAATATTTTAGTTAATTCAAATTATTTATGCTTGTAACCTTCCTCATCATTTTTACCTTATTCAAGATCATTGTGAAATTAAACATCTCCTATCCATAAAGAATTCTCACACTATGAAAGATCACATAACCTAATTTTCAATCATCACATCCAATTGAAATATAAGATTTTTTCTTTGACACTTCGTATATAAAAAATGAAATGGAATCAGTTGTAATGGGTTTAAAGTGATGTATGAATTTTTACATAACACAATAGTCCATATAATTTATCAAAACAATTAAATTTTTTAATTATATTTACTTTTGTTCCAGGTTAAGTATCTTTGCCCATTATAATTTGATGAAAATATTTGGATTGAAAAAAGATTTATATTTTGGATTTTCATTCATGATAATTAAATGGTGTGAGAGGAATTATTGAATATGAATCCCTAGTGTTTAAGAGAGGTTATTGTAGAAATTAAATAATAAATGTTGAAAATAAAATTGCTTAACACCATACAATACCCCCTTAGAAATGTTAGAGTCATACCCTTTTAAAATTGTAAATACAAGCATTCTCATATAAATGTTAGGTAGAACTGAGAATACATCTTAACAAATTAGTGCATAAATACAAGGAACTAGAGGGATGTTGGGCTTAGATAATAACCCATCCATGAGTATTATATTTGGATTGAATGGAGCCATAGTTGACCCATGATGACCACCAATGCTTACAACATGAAAAATAAGAACTTTTGAAGTTCACAATCAAAAAGGAGTTACCTAATAAAAGTTGTATGCATTTTAAGATTTGAGATCACATAAAAAACCTCCACCCAATATAAATTTTAAAATGTTTAGGTTTATAAAATAATTGGTTAATGTTAAGGTTGTTAGTATATGATATTTATTAAATGGATTATCCCTACACATTTAACTTCAACTTACTTAGGCTCATGAAAGAGGTTAAGTGAGTTAGAGGGTGAGTTCTACCTAGAGTTCAACTTAGTGTGACTATGATTTCTCCTATGAGTTCCATAGTGAGTTACACTTAGTCCCACATGGTGAGTTCTCCTTTGAGTTAACTCCCCCTTCTCCTTCTATATATTTCTCTTCTCCAGACTATTGTAATAGAGTAGACAATTGGTAAGTAAGGTAGTTTAATATATCAAGCTTTTATTGTACATCCTTTTGCATATTTATGAATAAAAAAAGAGACATTATTAAATAATTCTTATGTTCTTGTTCTGCTAGAAGATCATTTATTGGCCAATTATGACATGGTATCAGAGCTCTGGGTGTTGGTATTGATCACCATTTATATTTGGTTGTTATAAATTTGAAATCTTCAGATTTCATTATAAAAAATGACTATTTTTGTTTGGTATTGTTGGAAGGTTTTGTGAATGGTGGTGATATTGTAGTTTGATATACAAAAGGGTTTGTTTGACCTCCATTAATTTATTTTCCTCATTTTACTTTGCATGCATCTCTTACTAGTTTAGGAGGTGAAAAAACAATTTTTGGAAAGTTAAATGGCCTATTTTTTTGGTATTTATAGCCTACTCTTTGTTGTGGGTTGATCTTCAAATCATAGCCTCTCTTATGACCTGCTCACTCAACCTATAATTACATCTGATCTTTTTTGACTTGCTATTTGTGTCTAATTTCTTAGCTCATGGTTTCAAGCCTTGGATACCATTTTTTGTGCTTTTTCTAGTCTAACTCCTCTATGATTACATTTCATGGATTATCTTTAGTTTCAATAGTCCATGTATGTGCCTTTTAACCCTTGATTTTATGACTAGTTATCTATTCAAAATCCTCTTGCTACAAGATTTGGTTATCCAAAACAATGATGTCCACTAAGAATCCATTCACTCAGTGCCTCACTTCTGTGTGCAAGTCTCTATACATGCATGTTATTTCATCTTCCTCTCAATTATCATCAAATTGCATTCCTTCCATCAAAAAAATTTAGTCTGGGCCATGCCCTATAAGTCCAAAGGGTCACCCAAATTTTGACACCATATTCATTACCAAGAGGGTCTCACATTGCCAGGGTACAAGGTGGAGCAAGTGTATTTTAGAACCACATTCTTTTATGGATAGTGAACATGAAAGACTACAATATTTTAGGACAATTTATGTTTGAATAATAGTTCCCCATTATTTTTGCTTGAGTAACCCCTCATCCACTCGCCATTCTAAGTCTCTCCCATGATTGCACACAAAGTTACAGATTTCCAAATCTTTCACATGCATTCCCCCTTGGTGATACTTTTATTCTCATATTTAAGTTAAAAAAATGAAAACCTAAATTATACACTGAATAGATTAAAAAAGTAAAGCACCTTTTAATTTTATTTAAAATAGATCCATATAATTTTAATGAAAACACCTTCTAAGAAGCCTTTTCTTGTAATGTGCATGTAGGGCTGTATGGGTAGGCTTTTTTTTTACTTTATCTCTCTTGAGAAGGTTTGTGGTTCTATTCCAATTCTAATGAGTGGCTAGAAGGATTCCTTACCCCTAGTTTGGTTGAGTTTTTTAAACTTTTAAGTGCAAGTTCATTAAATTGGTCATTAATGATGGAAAATGTAATTAGTGATAAGTTTTTCTTGATAATTCAAAATTTAGTGACATTTTTTGGAAAAGTGATTTATTTTTCATTCTCATTCTATTGGTCCTATTATTATTGTAAATACACTATATTTATAAAGTGCCATATTCAAGGGCATTGCCTATGTTATGAGCCCTACTAATTTATGCATTGATTGCTCACATGTAGATGCATTTTTAGCTATACCTAATAACCTATTTTGAGTATGTATTATTTCTATTTATTCCTACAATGGTTGGTCACTTTAATGCATTCTTGACTATGTCTAATGTCTTATTGTGTAGTATTCTAAGATCAATACAAAGTTTATTGTATTATCTTTCACTTATTTAGTGTCTTCTCTTAGTCATGATGACTCCATTTTAGAGACTCCATGGGAGTAAGGTTGAGTCTACACCAGTGGTCCTTCTTGGGAAGATCAATTATGCTTCATGGTATGTGTACATGAAAACTTCAGTCACTAATCAAGACCTTATTCCATTCTTATAAGGATATATTTATGTTAATATTAACCAAGGTCAATATGATAATTATGATAAATCTTATGACTATGTCGACGGTCACTTATTGATACATGTTTCATGGTATCTACACCACCATATGGAACACATTGAGTGTCCCTCCATTATTTGGAGAACTCTTTAGAGTTTTTAGGGCATCCTACTGTGATTTATGTCAAATTTCCTCCTTCTCTTTTTGTTATCTATTTAAATAATATTATAGTCTCCCCTCCTATTTTCACTTCCCATGATGATACATCTATGGTGGACAATGTACTTCCTTCTATCAATCCCCCACTATAGGATGAGATTATACCAAACCTTAGTTGTCTCATTACATATTTTACATCCATTCCTATGTAGATTGTAGTTATTTTAGAGCCTTCACAGACTTATATTTCATAGGAATTTACTAATTAAAGTGAGATTATACACATTGAGATTATCAAAAACTAATATGCTGATGCAAACATTCATCTTAAAGATCTAGTTGCTTTATTTGTAGATCAGTGTTTAGTTTCGATGATTATTAATCCTTACTATCCTATTCCCATGAACATTTTTTTGTGAATGTTTCATGCCACTAATATTGTTTGGATGTAATGAGGGTACTTATAAACCCACAAATACTCTCCCCTTAATTATATGATACCTTATTTTCCATATTCTATAGTAAGGGCTTATGATTCTTGATTAGACTTTGGCACATTTGAGCACAAAAGTAGGGAGAATTTTTTGCATTTTTTAAAGATATAAATTATGATTCTTATATGCATTCCACTTGAGTAGGAATTTAATAGTTTGATCGCTTTGAGTTTTTTCTTCTGAAAGGAAGAGAATTTTTTTTTTTATAGATGGACCTACTACAACATTCACCATGAAACATTTTTTCACTTAGATTCTTTATCTTCTTTATGGAGGCACACATATTTCATATTATTTTATGATACTGGGATCATTTCTATGTACTTGGGTACCTCATCATGCCCCATTGCTAGGACCTAGTTATCCATCCCACTTAAGCTATGTTTATGGGGGTTGTTGGAGTGGGGCTTTCTAGTCCTACCTTATATTCTTTATCTCTCTCTCTCTTTTTCTATGGGGGAGAGGGGTAGTTTTTTCCCCACTGGGTTTTCTCCTTTTACTCCACCTTTAAAGAGTTGTATTGTGCATGGGTACCTCATCAAGCCTTGTTTTCAAGACCCATTTTTTTATTTTCCACCACCTAAGTTATACTTAAGGGGGGTGGTTGGTGTAGGATATTATTATTTCATTTATTTATTAAATGGATTATTCCTACACATTTAGCTTCAAATTAATAATGTTTGATAAAGAGGATAAGTGTGTGAGAGCGTGAGTTCTACCTAGTGTTCAATTGAGTGCCATTGTGAGTTCACCTATAAGTTCTAAAAGTGAGTAACACTCAATCCCATGGTGAGTAACCTATGAGTTAATTCCCCTTTCTCATATTCCTTTTCACTAGGCTATTGTAACATAATAGATAATTGGTAAGCAGGTAGTTTAGTATGTCCAAAACTTATTGCACATCCTCTTGAATATTTATAAATACAACTAGGGTCATTGTTATATAATTATTATGTGCTAATTCTATATAAGATCACCTATTGGCCAATTATGTCAAAGGTTAAGCCATCACTAGTAGGAATTAAAATCTCATAGGATGGTACTAATTGAAGTGAGATTATACACATTGAAAGTATTGATAACTCATATTTTGATGTGGAAATTCATATTATGTTAAGTTGTGGAGCTAAAAGCTTCACCAAGATGCTAATTAGGTGGTTGCTGAGTTTAACCAGTAATCAGCATCATCAGTATTACCGACGTCAGACAGACAGGGACCAGAGATCGGTCGACGTCGATCAGGAGTAGACTGACAATAATTGACGTTAGTCTCTTATGTGTGTGCATGTGTTAGCATGTGTTTCTAGAATGTATTTCCAGATTAGACTCATCTAAATTTTAAGAGGTCTGAGAGTGTTTGCATGTTGAAGACTAATTTAAGTCTTGAAGTCTGTGTTTCTAATTATTGTAATTAGAAGTCTAATTATTGTATACTTGGGATCCTATTTAAGAGACCCATGAGGCATGTATTGTAATAAGGAAAGTAAAACATTGAAGCAAGAAAGAAAGGTCAAAGGAGATCTGCAAGGTTCAAGGTCAAGGAGATCAGCTGAAGCTATCAAGGAGGGGATAACAACTCAAGGTGTTGAGTAGTTGTGGTTGAGAAAGAGAGAGAGAACTCTTGAGTGAAATACTATACACCTAAGAGGTGTGAGGAGGAGAGAAGATTTCTTTATTGTATTCAAGAAGAGTGTTAATATAGATAGTATTATTTCTCATATTCTTTGTTGTTTCAAGTTTCTAGTTACTTAATCATTCTGGTTCAATTTTGGTTTAATTGCTTATAGAAAAGTAATAAATTGTGCTCTAATCTTGATAAAGTGGTATCAAAGCTAAGGTTGCAGGGAGCAGGTTATTGTTTGATTACAGGTCATTCTCAGGGGTTTCTAATTGAGTGGGAGTACAGCAATGGCAGAAGAAAGTAAGCTACAAATGGATAAGTTTAACGACAAGAATTATCAACATTAGAGGATGCAAATAGAAGATTATCTATATCAAAAGATTTGTACTTACCATTGGGTGGGGTTGCATGCAAGGCCCACAGACATGAAGGATGAAGAATGGAATGTTCTTGATCAAAAGGCTCTGGGATCCATAAGGTTGAGCCTTGCATCATCTGTGATTTCCAACTTATTATAGTGTAAAAAAATAGAAGAGTTGATAAAATCTTTAGCAAATTTATATGAAAAGCCCTCAGCTTCAAATAAGGTATTTCTTATGAAGCAGCTATTTACTTTGCAAAGGCAGGAAGGTGGATCGGTATATAGTCATCTTAGTGATTTCCATGGTTTGGTAAACTAGTTAAATTTAGTCAATATTGTTTTTGATGATGAAATAAAGGCTCTCTTAATCTTATGCTCATTACGTAAAGTTGGGATAGTTTGTAATGGTAGTAACTAATACTGCGTCTACTTCTAAAATCTTAAAAGTTGATGATGTAGGTAGTGTAATCTTGAATGAATATATTCGTAAAAAAAGCACAGGTGAATCATCAGGAATGATTTAAGTGCTAAAAGTAGGGGAGGTAAAGAGAGAAGGTCGAGCAAGGGAAATCAAGGTCAAAGATGGAAAAGATATCCAAATCTAGAAATGAGGTATCACCTGCTAGTTTTGTGAAAAGAGAGGACACACAAAGAAAGATTCTTGGTTGAAGGATAAAGAAAATCAACATGAAGGTAATGAAGAAGCAAAATATGCAGGTATTGTGGCACAAGATGCTCTCATACTTTCTTTGGATAGTCAGCTAGAATCATGGGTTTTAGATTCTGGTGCTTCTTTTCATGCAACCCCAAATAGAGATTTGTTCCATGAGTATGTCTAGGGAGACTTTGGAGAGATTTATTTAGGGGATGGTACGCCTTATCAAATGGTTGGCAAAGGGAAAGTGCAGCTAGAATTACAGATGGAAACACATGGTTGTTGAAGGAGGTTATGCATGTCCCAGTCCTGAAGTAGAGTTTGGTTTCTGTAGGAAAGTTGGGTGATGAGGGATGCACAATATAACCCTCACAATGGA
>JARHVA010007814.1:0-5000 GCA_037957365.1 Torreya grandis
ATTCTATATTTAAGATAATTATTTTTATTAATTTATTCATTTTCATTTAAACCAAACTAAAGATAGAAAAATGCCCTAGGAATTTCACCTGATTTGGTTTGTTCCCTCTTATTCAGAAATATCAATGGTCATGAAACAATGGATATGGATATGGGATATGGCCTACTCATACCAATTAATCATAACACAATATCTTTAAGTTGATGTATTTATGGCACTTTGGTACCCCACTCGACTATTAATATAGATCTAATCTATAGATACCACCATCAATCAATAAAATATCAACCTTTAGGCCTACTTTTAAACCCATTAAAGTGTACCTTACATATTTCCCTTTCCCCCTCAATTGATAATAGCAAATCAATCAACAACAACCCATCTATCTAGAATCTTACTAATCATCATACCAACCTCATTATGAGATAGATGATAATATGATACTATATATAGCCACTATTCCTACCAAAACATGATAACTATATAGAATAATGGAATGGACTTTAGCACAACCCTATATTTTAATGTATTTGTATTCATCACCCATGAACTACATATACCATCTTCCTCCCCCAAAAAAAGTGTAGCCCATATATAAATATGATCCCATTAGAATAAAAGCCACCTAGTAAGTAATATATTGAGAATGACCAGCAATCATAGGATATAGCATAATGAACCCCTCTACCAAGAGGCCTTTCCTTTAGGTCCTCTAGTTTATCCCCCAAGAGATATGTGTCTATATATACAGATAGATAGTGGGTGGTTATATTATATATATAGAAAGATAGAAAGAGGTTTCTTCCATATCCCACATATATATATATATATATATATATATATATATATATATATATATATATATATATATATATATATATAGGGACTATATAAGCCAAGGGGGGAATCAATTCATAGATACAAGTGGAAGGGAAGGATATAGGGCTCAAACCAAAGGATAGGTGTATATTTAGTCTATTTTATAGAGGAGAGGTAAGAAAAACTATATGATTGACCACTTGGGCCTGAGGAAGAGGCCCTAACTATTATAGATAGGAGAAAGGCCCTACATTCTTTAGAACCTTGAACACCCACCCACTATGGATAGGGTTGGGTGGCTCAATTGGATATTATATATATCTTATCTATCTTAAATATAATATCCAATTGATATAGATAAGATATATAGGGGATCTCTATTAGAGTATCCCTCAACCTCCCAGGATAGAGCCTACTGATAGAGTGCATAGATAGGGGTGTGAAATCCAATTATATATACTATACATATAAGATATAGCTACTTGGTTCAGCTTGGTCATCTGACCCCATCTAGTTCTAGTTAAGGTCAACATCAGTTCAATGTAGGATCTATCCTCTGAATAATAAAAATAATTGGATATGTTTCCATTATTTTTTATAATATTATGTTAGTTGATGACATATAATCATTATATTATTTTAAACAGAGCTATGTTAATGCTCTTTTGTGTTGATTTAAATTAAATGGATTTAAATTTAGGTAAAAAATATGTGGATCATATTCTTATCCAAATTTTAAGTTTAATAAAGTAATATGATGTATAGGTTTTTTTGGTTCTCTATATCTACCTAATATGTTTCTTATTTTCAAACACTTATTTACAAGTTTGTATGGTAATTTCATTTTTGTAAAATCCTTATTCTTTCATGTTGTGAGCAAGTTTATTTGAGGATTTTGAAATGAGGAAATTTATAGGTATGTTTTATAGTTTTAGATAATTTGTTTCATGGAAACCTATGTGGACAAGTTTTGGGTAGGATTAGTGTCAAATTAAGGTAGGATTTATCCTTTGGATAACATAAACAATTGGTTTTGTTTTCATTTTTGTATAATATTATGTTATTTGATGGAATGTAATCATTCATTTCTTGTATACAAAGCTCAGTAAATGCCCTTTTGTATTCCCAAAAATTAAATATATTAGACATGTTAGGATCATATTCTTTACAATTATCCATCTTCTAATCTTAACAACATAATAGGATGTATGGGGTTTTCATGGTTATATGTGCCTACCAAATAAATTTCTTCTCAAAACATTTTGTACATGTCTACAAGGTAATGCTTTCATTTTTTTAAAGTCTTGTATTATCATTCTTAGGTAATTTTATTTATTTTCTTGATGAGTATATGAGTTGTTCATGATTTTATTTTCCTACCCAAGACATACCCATCCCATACAAGTTATTTCTTCTCCTCAAAAACATATGTATAACTCTTTAGGGTTATGATTTCATTTCTATTAAACCCTATCTTATATTTTTAATTTTTTCTTACATTTTGAAATATCTATAAATTATCATTGGTATCTACTTATATAGAGAAGGATTCATAATCTTTTTTAAGTTTTTGGGGAAACAAAACTCATACTTTGTCCTTTATATACTATAAAAGTCCCCTTTTAGGCCTTTATGTAGTATTTTTCTTTGTGTCCATAAGGACATGCCCATGTGGAAAGGCCTTTTATTATAGTTGACACTTGGTGCAAAAGAGATTGGTTGTCTATTATGTAGTATAATATAATATTATTACATTATAATTATATTATATAGATATTATATTGATATAAGTAAATAGTCATATAATTCTAATATTTTATAATGTTAATATTATTAGTATATAATATAAGATATATAGTTATATAATATTATAATTTAGATATTTATATATTTATAATTATTGTATGTATGTCTCTCTCTCTCTATATATATATATATATATATATCACATATTGGTTGCTTTGACTAGCCTTTTGAAATTGAAGTGCATACAAATGACATTGATACCTTTTCCATTGATGGTAAGTTTGTTCTATGGATAATACTGGTTTTCTTTTATCCAACTTGATTTTAATGTGAACATAAGGATGTAAAGATTCACTTTATGTGATATTAACCTATAAGAAACCTTACTATATGTATCATTAAAAAATGCAACAAATAATCACAATGTTATCCAAGGCTCCACTTTTATTTTCAAATTTATTTTATTTTGTACTTTAAATTTCCAAGAATAAGTTTGACATTGGTTTGAATTCCTTAAGAGGAAAAATGTTGTAGGTAAAAAGTTTGATTTTGTGAAAAAATACTTGTACTTAGAGAAGGGTTGTGTAATGTTGTGCATGTAATAAAACCAACTTGGTAAGATGATTTATTTATTTTTCAATCCTTTTTTATATTTTTGGGTTAAAGCTAAAAAGCATTACCTTTTATCTTGAACTTAATTTTAATTTTGTTTGTTGTTTGGTTTCTTCTTTTAATCTATATAAAAAAATTAATGTATATTCAATTTATAAATTTGTCACTTCAAGTATTTGAAATATTTCTTTTGCAGATGGATGTTTATTTGCATTGTGATACATTTTTTTATAATAAAAAATTAAGGATCTTAAAAGTATTGATTGAAATTTTCATTAGTATTTTTTTAGTTATAATAAAAGTATCTATGATTGGTCCCAAGCAATGCATCACATCAATTCTCTAACTCAAAATTTGGGCACATGCACCTTCGTTAAAGCTAATAATTGGTATGTTGATGGAATTATTACCAAAATGAAACCTCATCAATACATCACAAGTTGGATGGTACACTCTACTAAAACAAGGTTTCTTAAATTTTCCTCAGAGGGAGATCATACCTATCAATTTAAAATTTTAAATATATTGATGTTGAAAACATTTTCCTCGATTTATTGAATATGTGTAATTGATTTTCAAAGGAAAAATTTCTTACATGTTTTATTTATTTCTTAGTTAAAATAATTATCTTACATAGCTATAATAAATATTAAAATTTGAATCTAATATTATATTAAGTTTTTCTCATTAATTAAATTGATTTTTTTTTGTAAAATATATGTTGCATATTCCTAGCCTTTTGATGTGGTGAGTTAATAGTTAATTATTTATGAATAAGTTAATCATTTAATTATAAAATTTATTTCTTGTTAATTTTTAAAAAAATGATTGATATATTTGTCCCTTATTTTTTAAAATATGAAGTAGCTTGCATATAATCAATATTTGGAATATATTAATAATAACTAGTAGTTGTACCAAGGAAGCACATTGAAAATGTCGATAGAGAAAAATAAGTGGAAAATTAATAGATTTTAATCAAATAAAATAAATATCCACTAGCACATCAATGTTGAAATCATCTCAAGTGGAGACCACATCGGAGGTAACCAAGCCTAGCACTATGACAAAAAGGTGTCAATATATGACACACATTGGAAGTAGGGGAAGTTGATCATATTCATTATCCAAATGATAATGTGGACCATTGATGAGATATAATAGGAAAGGGTTAGTCCAGTACGTGCATGCCTATTTGCATAAATATACTAACACATTTAATTAAATTTATTAAAATTAAATGTGAAAAAATAACACAAAATACTAATTGTATTTTTGTACAAGAACCAAAGTGGTTATATTTTGATGTTTTTAAATTCAATCTATAATGAATAACTACATATAATACATGATTTATTAAATATGCAAAAAAGCACAAAATGATTTACATAAAATTATTTATAACACATTGTACATACTAAATTATAGTATTAAATACTTAAAAATGTTAGTTTTAACCTACCTTCAGCTTGCATAACTTATGTGTACATATATGCCTTTTATTTTCCATTCTTTCACATCCACATGCTCTCCATGGGTTTGATCCTCTATAGTTTATATCGGTCACCTAAGATAATTCCCCCATTCTTCACCAAACCAGTAAATTATCATACTTAGACATATCTAGATCATCATATCAATATTATTGTATCCTAGAGGGAAACATTAGACTCAGCTAGTGCCATCCATTTAGTAGCATCTAAATCTTATGGTTTTACCCAGTGCCTAAAAATAATTAAATTTTAAGTTCAAATCATTCCTATGGTTCATCCCCATGCATATAACATTTATGTGGCATGATAAATTACCCAAATAATCTCATA
>JARHVA010007814.1:10000-107500 GCA_037957365.1 Torreya grandis
TGTCTATTTCTACCTTTTCCTTCAATACATTAAATATATACATTATTTCCAATAAATTCTATATTTTTCTCTAAAATTCACCCACAATATAAACATTTCTTATTTTTTCAATTTGAAAAATTCTCTTACCATTATTTTTTTTACAAAATTCCCATCATATAAATTTATTACTATATTCACATCCAAGTGGTAGATTCAAAAGGGTGAGTGGTCAATAAATTGAGCCAATAGCACTGGTACTTATGCCATTATAGAAAACACATATTTACCTTGTTGAATTAGATTCCATTAATAATTTTTTACTAGATTAAAATGTATATGTAAGGATGTAGATGTTTTAGTGATGTGTTATTAACCCAAACTAATGTTGGATTCAACATCATATTAAAAAAATCTAATCTATATATGATTTTGACATTTATGAGAGTGAGTTTGATATTACATTGAGAGAAATTTTAATTATGAATTTAGAATTGTGGAAATTTCAAAATATGTTTAATGGTTTTAGAGAGGGTATTATTTTTTGTAAATGCATGGGTAAATTACAATCAACGTCAGGAATCAATTTAATATAGGATATATCCTTTGAATGACACAAATAATTGGATGTGTTATCTTTGTTTATATAGTATTACATTATTTGAAGGCATGGATTCATTGGCTTCTTATAAATACAACTATGTTAATGCTCTTTTGTGTTGGATAAAACTAAATAATTTTATATTTAAATAGGACATATTAAAATCATATTATATAATATTATCCAACTTGTAAGTTTATAAAATTAATAAGATGTATGGGTTGTTCTTGGTTCTTTACACCTATTTCATACATTTCTTATTTTCAAATACTCTTGAACAATTATATAGGGTTTTAATTTTAGTGATTGAGGATCTCAAATTGAGGAAATTTCTAGATCTATTAGATAGTTTTAGAGAAGATGTTTTATAGGTAATTACATGGATAAGTTCTGGTTTTGGTTAGCATCAATTCAAGGTAGGATCTATCCTCTAAATAACACATAATTTTATATGTTTTAATTATTTTTTATAGTATTATGTTGTTTGAAAACATAGAATCATTAAATTATTGTAAAAAAAGATCTATTAATTCTCTTTTGTGTTGTTTTAAAATAAATGGATTTAGACTTTGGTAGGAAATATGTGAATCACATTCTTTAAAATTATCCATCTTGTAAGTTGTATAGAGTAATAGGACATATGGTATTTTTTGGTTATTTATGCCTACATAATATGTTTATTATTTTAAAACACCTATTTATAGGTCTATATGGTGATTTCATTTTTTCCAAATCCATATCTTATCACGTTGTGAAAATGATTAAGGATTTTGAAATGAAGAAATTTATAGGTATGTTTTATAGCTTTAGATAATGTGTTTAGTGGAAAACTATGTGGACAAGTTTCAATTAGGGTTAGCATAAAATTAAGGTAGGATTTGTTTTCATTTTTGTACAGTATTATTTCATTATAGTATGGAATAAAATAACTATGGAGATAAGAGGTCTTAAAATTAGCTTCACTAAGAAGCTAATTGGTGAGGTAACTGGGATGTCATGCAAGAGTTATAAATATTTTAAGGACCAAGAAAATAATATGGAGTTAATGAAAACATTGTTTAGGACAAATGAGACCTTGAAAACTGATAAAAATGGTTTTCATGAATGGACTTACCGAGGTACTAGCCGGAGGTGTGCCTAAAAATCATGAAATATGTTACTTTGTAAGGTAAATTTACTCTTATATTTTCACACCATTTCTACTTATTAACCATTTTCAAGGTTTTAAAATTAGCATGCCCTAATGCTTGATAAAGACCCTAAAAATCATAACCCTCACTTTTCAAATTAATGAAGCAAACACCATCATCCACCAAGGACTTATTTTCTTGCTTGTGAAGCATGGTAAGACTCTGCATGGGAAAGAAGTCCCATTGGGAGGGTCTTATACAAATGAGGAATCCCATGAAGAAGACCCAAACATGGAATCTATGTGACCTTTTCCCAACCCTTCCCCTATAATCCCTAATTTTAAGAGTATCACAGGGGAACTTCCTTTTCAAATTATAGTAAACAAACTTAACCTATTATTTTTGATGAATGGAATATTCTAAAAAAGGGAATTCACCCTTGTATAATTCAATTAGGAATAATAAGAGATAGTTGGAGGATTTTAACAATAAACTTCACGAAGTAGGACTTGGCCTAGCTAATATGATCAAAGAGTAGAACTCCATTAATAGGGAAGCCACTAAAATGATATAGGGTTTTGCACAACATAATGAGGTAGAGGTTCCTCCTCAGAGATAAGATGTTGATAAGGTGGAGGTCTAACTCACTCCAAAATATTCCTCTAAACCCTTTAACGAGAACCCTCTCAAGAAGACCTTAGAGGAGCAACCTTGAAAGAAGTCAAGAATTATTATGCCAAAGGATGCCACAAAAGGCTCAAGTAATAAGACTCAGGTAAGGATAATAAAAAATAGGCCAATGGATAAGGTAGAGGACAAGGACACTAATAAGGTACTCATAAAAGAAACTACCCTTCTTGAGTAATTTCTCTCTTTTGTCTTTTGTACTAGTCTTCAGCTAGTTGTTTTTACTCAACTGTACTGTGTTCTTTAGCCTTTGGGGATTTTTTTATTATGTTTTAATTTTGTTTAAACTTAGATTGTAGGATCCTTATAAAACTTAATTATTTTACCTTATCAAATAAAAAAATGTAAGCATTGGCTTCTTGTAAACAAAGCTCTATTATTGTCTTTTGTGTTCCCTAATATTAAATGGCTTATGACATATTATGGTCACATTCTTTACAATTATCCATCTTATAAGATTAAAAAATTAATAAGATGTATGTATTTCATGGTTGTTTGTGCCTACCTAATACAGTTCTTCTCAAAGAATTTTTTACATGTCTACAAGGTAATGATTTCATTTTTCCAAAACCCTGATTTATCATTCTTAGGTATTTTTCTTAAAATTTTAGATGATAATATAAATTATTTGTGATTTTATTTTCCTATCGAAGACCTACCCAACTTAGAAAAGTTGTTTACTCTTATAAAAAATGTATGTAAAACTCTATAGGGTTGTGATTTCATTTCTAATAAAGCTTTATCTTATCATTTTAAATCTTGATTGCATCTTGAAATCTTTGTAAATTATCACCAAGATTTACTCAGGGAAATAAGGATTCATAGTTTCTTTTTAAGCATTTAGGGGAACAAAAATTATAATTTATCCTTTGCATACTAGAAAAGTTCTCCCTTTTGTAGTATTTTTATTTGTGTCCATAAGGATATGCCCATGTAGAAGGCCATTTTATTTTAGTTGACACTTGGTACAAAAGTGATTGATTGTCTACTATATAATATAATATGATATCATGATATTATAATCAAACTCTATTATATTATATATAATTATATAAATATTATAGTAATATAAGTATTGTTGGCATGAAAATTTATTAGGGGATAAATCATCAAATTTACATCTGTAGACACCTAAAACTTGCCACCGATAACCTCCAACCAGGATTTTGACTAATTTCCATCCAAAATGCACAATTTGGCCTAAAAACACTAAAAAATGCTAAATGATGTGAAACTGACATATTCAAGTGCTGATTTTAGCTAAAGTATCATTAAATGAGGTAATGCAATTTATGGGTGAACTAACTTTGATCAAATCATTTTGAGTCAAAATGCCAATTTTGCACCTGGGTGCTCTAGATTTCTCTTTCCTATCAAATCTTTTACACAAGATACATGCCTTTTTATTTTTTTGGTAACATCCTAAATGGGAATATAGTTTCAATGCATATGACATTGAATTCTAATTCTAATCCAGTCAAAATTTGGACCAATAACAAGGCATTCTGATCAATTTGAGTAATTTGTGCACAAAGTGCTTAATCATGCTTAAGATCTAATTAAACCAAATTAGGGCATAATTAATAATTCCATGAAAAAATGTTAAAAACTTATTTTTGGAAATGAATATTGAATATCTACATCATCAGGTGACCTCATTTCATGGGAAGACATCCCTAAGCCATGAATGCCACAAATATTAGGATTCATGCCTCCCATGCCTCATCAATGCCTTCCATGATGCCCTCCATGCCTCCTAATTTCCCATTCTTCTGATTTCATGATGAGGATAATTATAAACTTAATTCTAAAAAATTTAATTAACCCTCAACCACACATCTCAATCTTAGGATGGACGGTTCAGGTTGATTCTAGACATTCTCAAAAATCTATAAATAGAGAGGCCATGAACATCATTTATAAGCTTAATTTGTGAAAAGTTATAATGTAGGATTGGTTCTAAAAGCTTTATGAAAATATTGTTACCATGCCAAATTGATTCCAATCAAAGGCAAGCCACAAGCCAAAGGTTCCAAGGAGAGATGGAGGTAGCCAAGATTCCATTGATGAGGACTTCATGAGCATAAGCCGATTGAGCCACTACAACAAGCATTTTGGAGCATCCAAAGAAGGTAAACGAGGATTTATTTTGAATTTTAGTTGTGTGTTTTATTCATGTTTGTTAACTAAGCTCTCCCTAGTGTCTAGGCCTAAATATGTTATGCTAGTTAGTGTGTTTCTTTTATTTTATTTTCATTTTGGAACTAACACCATACTAACCATCCTCTCTTGAGTCAAATTCCTAGATTCACATATGGCACACCCAATGGGAAAAAACACGTCCCACACATGGAGAAGATCATTATACAACTTTAAAATATTCATTTGGATCATTAAGACTTTTACAATTTGATTTTCTAACTTTGTTTTAGCATTTTTCTTTGTCACGGGTTTACACAGTAACCGACGTCAGTTAGTAAAATTGTCATCGGTTGGCATAGCCATCATCGATAATTATTTGTGTAATCAATGTCAATTAGATAACCATCATTAGTTATTAAGTGTAACTAATGTTGGTTATATAACTGACATCGGTCACTATGTTTTCTTAAAAACACAAACTCAAGAGCTATTTTAAAATGCTTGGTTTAGGGTCATACAAACTCTGTTTTGGATGATTTTTTTTTAAACCACATATTTTCTCCTGCATTTTTAGAATTTGACATTAGTTTAGCTTTAATTTTCATATATTTTTACAAAATTTGGAAAATCTATTTAAAATATTTCTAATCTAACATATTTGCTTTTGGGGTAATCCTTTAAGGGTAGACAGGTAACTAGTAGATTTCAAGTTTGATAAATCATGTTTTAGAACATATTTTGCATATTTTAAAATGAATTAGGAACATTATTTTAGTTCTTAAAGTAACATTTAATGTTCTTAAATAAGTTTTTTTTGCATTGGTTTTCAAATTTACAACTAAGACCAAGGGGTTAAATGAACACCACCTCATTTTCATTTGGGCTTAAAAATGAACTCATCTTTCCAAGCTTTTTGTCTTCAATAGTTTCTTGGTCTAATTTTTATTTGGAAAGAAGAGGGGTGTTTCATGTATGATCTTCTATTTTTCCCCTTTAGGGAACCCTTAAAATCAAAAGTGCAATTCCTATTGAAAATAGCCTAATCCAAGGCTTAGAAAGAAAGTCATCTAAAGCACTCTCCAAAAACTTGTCAAAGTTTGGGTGATCTTGAAAATGACACTAAAGTATTTCTATTAGTCTTTTATTTCATGCAAACTTGGTTTGCGATGGGGACACCATTACCTCCCATGAGTTCTTTAGGGAAGATTTGACCCAGGACTTTACCTCCTGACATTGAATTCACTTAATCCTTTGGAGTTGCACATAGGACATATCTATATTTAGACATCGTACTACACTAAGAAAATAACAAGATTTAGTGGTCATAAAAAGGACTATACCTTTTTAAAACTATCCAATGCCACAGTCACCTAATTTTCATTCTTATCTTTTATATTAGTTGATGTGAAAATCATTGTGCAATTGATTCCCTTAGAGACATTTGAAACTCGTTAGTTTAGTCAACCCCACATTTCCATACCCTTGCTAGGATTTGGATGATTATACTTAGTGTATTTTTAGATCATTTGCTCATTTGGTATGTTTTGAAACTAAAACATTTTTGTTTGTTCATAAAGCCATGTCAAAACTAATTTGTCTATACATCCCTCTTTTGTCTAAAGAGGTGTTATGTTGGACATTTTACACCACACTTGTGCCTTGAAATTTTTGATAAACTTGTTTGTGTGTGTGTCATTTGAGTTGCATAGGGTAGCGTTATGCTACCCAAATCATGTCAAACCATTTTACCTTTGATTCTTTGAAACATAGTATTGAACACATCATTTGAGCATGTTTTCACCGTTAGGTTGATCAATTTGTTTCAAGACTAGTTTACCTTACACCAAAAACCATTATTTCAAACCATGTCATGTATACCATTTAGACCTTTGTATTGTGTTGTCATGCTCTCCAATCTTGTCTAGCTTGTTTGGTCAAAACCTATTTTTCATCATTGAGTTTTCAATTAACCTTATCAAGTTTGGATTCAAACATTGATTAATTTATATTTAGGCCTTAATTCATAGGGCTAATGCATAAATATTTCACTAACTTTGGTTAATCAATTACCCAAATTTGAAAACTATTGATAGTTTATTTGTTTAATGCATATCCTCATCGTTATTTGTGTCTTTATTTGGGAGAACTCAGCCTTTCTAAAAGAGCCTTTTGTCTTATACCTTATGCTAATTGATCATGTTTATATTTGATTTCATGTGCTGGGTTTATGTCAAAGTTGTTTCCAAACTTGTTAGATTAAATCAAATCACATCAGCCTTTGTTTCAAGTCTAACTTTTGATGTCATTTGGCTAAAATTCATAGCACATGCCTATTTATTTGAGCCTAGATTTTGACTTCATGTTTGGATAAAAGACCTAGTAACTCAAATTTTCCCTTGCCTAGTTTAGACCTTGTTTGGAACACTTTGACCTAGACCTTTGACATGCTAGTTTTTATTCATATGCTTGACCTTTTATGTATATGACATTTGATGTTAGACATTTGACATTAGGATATTTTATTCCAAGTCTTAACACAAACCATTTTGGAGATATAAATCCACTTTCAAACCATATTAGAGATACAATTCCACCCCTTCAACCAAGTTGGACCAAGCTTGAACCATTTGTCGTTTGGACATAGTTTTTCAAAGTTTGTAGAACTCTAAGCCTTTTTTTTGGATATTTCATCATTTATGTAGATATGTCTTGCCACAATGATGGTGCAGTCATGTAAAATATAACTTATGATATAATGGCCACACAAAATCCCACTAGGAACCCCTATAGAGAAAGATTTTATAAGGAGTTTTATTATTCTCCCTACAATACTCCATATGGGGAACATAGTCAAAATCCACAAAATCCAAATTAAAACCTTGATTGGTATGAAGAGGCTTGTGAGGAGGGCTTTGAAGACCCAAATATAGATAATGTTGTTTAGGATATAGATCCATACCCTCTTTACAATAATTAGTATGTGGAACACAGTCAAGAACCAACTTATGAGCTAGTTCATGACTAGGATGATATGGTTTATGAGGAAGACTTGGATGCTTTGGCTTGTGTAAGTAATCAAGATCCACCACATTATACCATTTCTATTCCAAGACTACAATATCTAAGGAATACAATTACCATTGTTAGACCTAATATTTTGGCTTGTGTGAGCAACCAAGTCTATAACACCCCTTCATCATTCCAAGACCTAGTCCTTTGGCTTGTGTAAGCAATCATGCTTCATACTAACCTACCATTACCATCTTAAGACTTTGTCCTTTAGATCATGCAAGAAATCATGCTGCATAATGCCATACTCCAACCACAAGTCATTCCTCATTAGTACCAATGCCATCCAAATCTCGACCCATCCAATCATTTGAAGACTAAGTTGTGTGTAAAACTAGTATTTTCCAACTCATTGGAAACCAAGGCCAAGAGAAACAACCAATCTAAGATGTTCTTTTTGAACCAACCATTTGTGATAAGTTAGTCTATGATGAATCACCTATTAATCCTATCCAAGTTGTTGAGGAGTCTCACTCTGATGATTCAGTTTTTGATGAGTCACATTTTAATGATTATAACCACCTTTGGGAAAATCATTACCTCAACCATGTACCTATTTTTCAAAATACTCCTATTGACAAACTAGTCTTTAATGAGTTGTCTCTTGACCTTTTTCCCATCCAAGAGAAGCCTCACTTTCAAAAACTAGTTTTTATGGAACCCATTATGCCATCATAGGTTATTACTTGTCTAATACCAAATATTCAACAAAACATCATTATAATAGAATACCCATCAGATGAAGAATAAAATTTAAATCCAGGTTCTATTCTTGAATTAACATGAAATTTAGCATCAAAATCACAATTAACATCAGTCTCAACATTAGATTCAAAGTCCCTTTAGTTAGAATCAGATTCAAAAGAAGAATATGTTTATGGCTATTATAACATTGGCTATGCATGCCTTGTAAATAAATTTGAATATATTTATGATCTTTCTACAATTTTTGAGGATAATTACTTTAGCTTTGACACAATTTGTCCTAGTATCTTCTACAAGGATTGTACAACCTTTCTCCATTCCTTTACTATTCCACAAGCCATTACCATCAACCAAAATAGCCATATCATTGACATTCCATCTCCCACAAGTGCCGATTGGGATCGATATAATCACACTTTATTGAATTGTATCCATGGTGACATAGTATTTGAAGAAGAGCAAGGATGCTAAGACCACATTCATATAGCAGAAGAGCACTCTCCTAGTGAAACCTTTTCAGAGGTACTAGAGGATAATCAAAGTTAGAACTCAACATCATCTAGTGAAACTTTATAAAAAGTGATAGAAGAAATTCAAAGTCAAAATCTAATGTTCATTAGTGAAACCTTATCAAAGGTGCTATGGGAAAATCAAAGATAACTTTATTGGTGAAAAACTCATTGAGGCACTAATAGTTGATTACAAAAGTTCTTCACTACTTGATGAAAATAAAATCAAAGATCAAATCAAAATAGCTTCCAATCTACAACCTAAGCAGATGGTAGCTATTCTCAAGATCAAAAAATATAAAAATCTAGTGGTCCTATTGAGATAAAAAGTCTTCACCCCCACCACATCCAAAATTATGTCAAATATGGCATAAACAACATTACGTGTGATTGAAAGTCTTGATCTTCATTTATTTCCCAACCATTCCAAATTCCATTATCATCGACCATTCCATTTTAAAATCAATCCTACCATCCATTATTTGTCTCTATTTACCATCCATGGTCACACTTTCCTTTGCAGAGGCTACAAAGATACCTTGTCTCAACATTTGAAGGAATCAAAATCAATGACCAATGAAGATCATAAAATCATTCTCAGCATCAAAATTTGTAGACCATTTTTAATAGAGCAATTATTTTGATGAGGTGTGGGATAGAAATTAAAATGATCAAGTTTTCTATTTGTATCATTTGTTGATTAGGATGTGCATCTCCCCATCAATAGGAAAAATAGAATCATATTCCATTTTACCATACCTAGACCAAAAACATATACCATATTGTTTCACATTGCTATTGCCATTATTACATATCCATTTACCATTGTTGCATTTCCTACCATTCAACCCACCACTTGGGGGTAACCCTCTTACCATTTTATCCAATCTATCAAAAACCATCATTATCCTTAGCAAAACCATACCATCCTATCATTCCATTCCTATCTAGACTAAAGCCTATTTTTAGTCATCCTACCCAATCCTATTTTGATTTTGGTTACTTTGGTTCTTCTTGCACTTTTTGTTAAGAGGATTCCAATCAAGTTTCAACAATCAATCCAAGTCTATGTTTAAATGATAGTATATGAAATTAGTGTGACAGTTGATTTGGCAAGATATCTTTCATCCTATCAAGTTTGTTTATTTGAGCCTGATTATAACCACCTATGGGCAAATCAGTGTTTCACTAGTCTTGTTACTAATTATAGCCACCTATGGGAAAATTAGTATCATTAACCTATTATATTGTATCTTAGTTATAACTACCTATGAGAAAACTAGCTACAACACTTGTTTATCATAGATTGTTACATCACCTTGTCATGCTATTTTCATTTGACTGGCCATTTGTTAGATTTGAGAACTTATTGGGATCTAGTTCATTTTTCTTCACCTTTTGTGTGGAAGGAGTTACTATGACTTGAGGCCATTTTAGGACTATGTGGGTTATTCTCAATTCATGTTGAGGTCACCTCAGTCCCCCTTTTTATATGCTCTCATTTTTTATGAGCAACTTAAGCTAAACTCTCTCTCTCTATTTTGTGAGCAGTTATCTTGTCATTCTCTAACAAGTTAAGATACCTCATAAAATCTAAAAAACATTCATGACATTTCAAAAAATCCAAAAATATTTGTCCTATCTAAGTCTAGTCATTTATCCTCAATCTATCTTATTGGGGCATGGTCATTCTTAGGATGCTTTCTTTTGCTTTTATTTTTAGGCTTTCTATTTGTTTGTTTATTTCAAGTTGTTTGTTTGTTTTTCTGTTTATTCACTTGCCTGTTTGTTTACTTTCAATAATATTGCCTTAACTCAGTCTATATGTGTTCATTAGGTGATTCCTTGCACACATTATTCTTGAGTCCATCCATATGCATCCATTAACATTATCATCATGCTTTTTATCATTGGTGTATTATTTTTTGAGTGTTTATTGGATCAAGAGTCAGTCCTTATGCATATTTTGGCCAAGTATTCATGGTATTCTATCATGAAGCTTACCATCACATGCTACAAAAAATAATTAGCTTTAAGAAGGTCTATAATCAATGGAGCTATAGAAGTTTCTCCTTGGCACCTTGGCAAATCCTCCCACCCACCTTGATCAATATAACTCATTTGACCATTCGAGTTGTATCATTACTAATTAGGATGAGCATCTCCTCACTAGTAGGTACAACTAAATCATTTCTAATGATCAATCTTATTCCTCTATCCATCTCTTTCATCACTTTTCACCCACTCCTCTTTAATATATATTCTAGGTTATATCCTTGAGTTATGATTGCTAATCATCCCTAACTGGGGCACCATTAATTTTAGCTAATCCAAGTCTACTTAATGATTATAACCACCTATGGGAAAATCATTATTTTAACTTTTATTTCTGATTATAACCACCTTTGGGCAAATCAACATCCTTTTTACATCAATGCATGCAAGTATTTTCTCATTTGGATTAATCTTAACCATGGGTTAACAATAAATGTGATGGCCACTCCCTTGAGGGGGCATCATCATAGGCTTCCCAAAACCATTTGAAGATTTGTTCTTCAGTCATCATCTTCTTCTAGGCATATAGACCATCTCTCATTATTTGAGAAGACATTTCTTTTCTTATAGTTTACAACAACTTCCCAAATAGGGGCAAACTATAGACACATAAAACTGGACATCGATAACCTCCAACCAGGCTTTTGACCAATTTCCACCCAAAATACATAATTTAGCCTAAAAACACTAAAACATGCTAAATGATATGAAACTAACATATTCAAGTGTTGATTTTGGCTAAAGTATCATTAAATGGAGAAATGCAATTTATGGCCCAGGTAACTTTGATCAGATCATTTCGAGTCAAAATGCCAATTTTGCACCCGGGTGCTCTAGATTGCTCTTTCCTATCAAATATTGTGCACAAGATGCATTCCTTTTTTATTTTTTGTTGGTAACATCCTAAATTGGAATAAAATTATAATTCATTTGACATTGACTTCCAATTCTAATCCAGACAAAATTTGGACCAATAATAAGGCATTATGATCAATTTGAGTAATTTGTGCACAAAGTGCTTAATCATACTTAAGAGCTAATTAAACCAAATCAGGGAATAATTAATAATTCCATGGAAACTTGTTGAAAATTTATTTTTGAAAATGAATATTAAATATCTATATCATCAGGTGACCTCATTTCTTGGGAAGACATCCCTAGGCCATAAATGCCACAAATATTAAGATTCATGCCTTCCATACCTCATCAATGCCTTCCATGATACCCTTCATGCCTCTTAATTTCACCTTCTTCCAATGTCATGATGAGGATAATTATAAAATTAATTCTAAAAAATTTAATTAATCCTTAACCACACATCTCAATCTTAGGATGGATGGTTCAGGTTGATTCTAGACATTCTCAAAAATGTATAAATAGAGAGGCCATGAACATCATTTCTAGGCTTAATTTATGCAAAGTTATAATATAGGATTGATTCCAAAAGCTTCATGCAAATAGTGTTACCATGCCAAATTGATTCCAAGCTAAGCTAAGCCACAAGCCAAAGGTGCCAAGGAGAGATAGAGGTAGCCAAGATTCCATTGATGAGGACTTCATGAGCACAAGCCGAGCAAGCCACTAAAACAAGAATTTTGGAGCACTCAAGGAAGGTAAAAGAGGGTTTTTTTTTGCATTTTAGTTGTGTTTTTTATTCATGTTTATTAACTAAGCTCTCCTTAGTGTTTAGGCTTAGAGATGTTATGCTAGTTAGTGTGTTTCTTTCATTTTGTTTTCATTTTAGAACTAACACCATACTAACGATCCTCTCTTACGTCAAATTTATAGATGCACAACATCAACAACATAGAGAATGAGATCCCTATTATATTAGAAGGTGGATCTACTTTTATTGAGAACTAAAAAGTTTGCTAAAAAGGAAATATTTGTAAGTAAAATTTATAAATTATGGGGATAGTACATTTAACCTAAAAGTATGAGAAGGATTTTTTATAAAGGAATGTATAAAGAGAGAAGAATGTTTTTAGATGATAGATTTATCGAGCTAAACACCAAAGATAAATGAGTACATTAGATGGAAAATTAACATTGAGGAGAGATTATCTCTCATTTAATAGGTCAAAAAGACATATACATACTGTTAAGAATACAAAACATACACTGGAAAAACTACTTGGGCCAGATAACAAAGACAAGTAACTCTATATTTTCTAATAGAAACAACAACAAAAATATTATTCCTATTCCCACAGAGGTTCCTCTATTATATCTAAAATATAAATCATAAATTTAAATGAAATTTACAACCTAATTTCTTGGTATTAATAGTTTAGAAATGAAAAAGACATAATACAAAGGAGTTACTAATATAAAGTTCAAAAACACATCTTTGTATTGATCTTCTTGAAGTATAAAATTATATATTTAAAAAATATTTTCCAAAATCTTTCTATTTTGAAACCTAATTATGAGATCCAAACTTATATTTATAGGCTAAAATGGGTGGTTATGGTGAAAAACCAACTATTTTTCCTTTTTACAAAGTTTCAAAGACATCAACAAAAAATTACAACTTAAAATGGTGCAAAAATGTTTTAAGCATTTAGCACCAATTGAGAAAAACATTTGGAGTTTTTACACTGCTTGCAAAAGCACATTATTGATTTGCACAACTTGAAAAATCAAGTTTGAAAAATTACAAAAGGAAAATTGAAAAATGACAACATATATTTGCAATGGGAAATACAATGCAATAATACAATTTAGATGTAAAATAAATATGAGAAGAAAATATTAGAATGCCAAGAACAATTTTCAATCTTCTTGCTACTTCATTGACAGTTCTTTCCATTTCATAAAAAACATTAAATCTTTGGAGAAACACCTTTATGAAATATTCATCCATTCCATATGTATACATGTAAGTGATATCTGTCAAAGAGTCCAATTTTTGCATTTCTTGAAGCTTGATTTGGAGACTATTTATCTTCATGTTAATATTATCAGCATCTATTTGGTATTTGACTAACTAGTGAAGTTTGTCATGACCAAATGTATATATGGGATTAAAAATATCTTGAATTTTATCTCTAAATTATTCAATCATAATTTAAATTGAAACTATATTACAATCTTAATTTTTTTCATTGACAAAAGGACACTTCAAACTTTTGAACTTAGTGTTAATATCCATCATCACATCACTTCCAAATGACTTTGCATTGTTGAATTTTTGAAGGCATTATTGAAGGGATTGGATCCTAAGTTTCATATCCTAGAGGAGTTCAATTTGATAGATGACTTATTCATTATTGATGCCTCCTTTTTCAATAAAGTTAATGAAGGGAAATTTTAAGAATTCAATTAACTTGGGAATGAACTCTTCCCAATTCTATTTTTATTCTACATACCCACTTTATTTTATTGTTAGTTGTTCATATTGTGACCCTATTTAAGAGACCATTGTTTCCATAGAAATAATTATTGAGGTTCCTTGATCAGTAATATTTTCAATCTAATCTTTCACTACATTACCCATTTGTCTTACCTCTTTCTTTTTTTCCAATGTCTCAACATGAATACTTGATGAAGTAATTGTTGGTTGAATTGGTCTGATCAATCTCTAAATCACTGAATTTATTTGTTTTACTTTTTATTTTAACTCATATTTTGTTGCTTTATCCTTATCCATTTTCTCAAAAATGGTACCAATCACCAATTATATGTCTCCCTTCATTCTTTTATTGGTATATTTTCCCAAATGAACCCTAGATATTTTATAGTCTTCAATTCTAATTTTTGATTTATCATTTTCGATTATAGGAATTGATAATTTGAAATATCTATCTCCTTTTTCATCTATTACCATTCATGAAACTATTTTCTCTTTCTTTGATTTTTTCAACAAAATGGATTTCCAAAGTCCTAAAGTCTATCTCCTCAGGTTCAACAACTTTTATTATTTTCTTCACCACCATGAACAACTAGTCTAAAGTTATTGTGATCAAAGAAGGACATAGGGTAGAGGCTGAGACTGGTGGGACCAACATAGATAGAGTGGAAGAAGGTGGTTTTTAGGTTGTGTCACCTTGAAAATATGTTTCTACTTGTTCTTTTTATCTAATTATATCAATTAGAGTTAATAGAGAGGAGACAATAGGCAATTCAGGATTCGAGGGATAAGATGAAGAAACATGAGAGATATCTTGTAGTGGGAAAGTAGACAACATAGAAAACAAAATATCATTTGAATCAATACATTTATTGGGTTGTATTCTATATAAGTTATTGAGAATGTGGGAAATAATCAACAGGAATTTATTTAGGAATTGAAATACTAGGAAAAGAGGAGATATTTTCACCTAACCTCTGTATTTTGAGCTTGAGAATCTTCTATGGTGGAATGTCTTGTTGAATGGATTCTAGTTTTCATGCTTGTTTTATCATTAAGATTTATTCACTTAGACCTACTTCATATGCTTTATCTGATCCATCATGTTGTTTATATAAGCTACACAATTCATCTTCCTTAGGGGGTGTAGATAAATCAATGTTTCCAACATCTAATCCTTTGCTCCTCAACCATTTGAGATTTTTATCAAATATTATTCTTATTCTACTTTTGAGAGAAGTAGATTACCTCTTATCATAATGGAATATAAGTAGTGGATTCATTGTGATGTTTTACTTTTCAAATATAGGTTCCAATGTGACCTCACCATCCACCAACTATTTTGCCACTTTCATTATACTAAATTTACTATTTGCTTCATGGTAAATTGTGAAAAGTTTTAGATCCTTATTACTTTCTCATCATCATAATCTATCCAATAATACACAAAATGTGAGAGATGTTGGTATGAAGATCCAACGTTATGTTTAATCAAGCCCATAATGTCAAATGAAAAATTTCTCTCAAAAGTCTTGAGATTATTACGAGACATATATTGTTTAATTGAATTGACTTTTATCAATGATAGACAAGTATACCTGCCAATTGAGATTAGAAATTTAACTCCTATCTTATGTTGACCTATTAAAAACTTGTTTGTTTCAGCAAGTTGTCTCCCCATTTACATCAATTCCCACTTATCACTGACTTATTGTGGAAGCATATAAGTAGAAACCTCACAGCCGTTAATTCTCAAATAACTAAAAGTTGGGAATTATATGAAATAAGTTCCCCATCTGGCTATCTCTATGGTGGCTGATACTAATATCCTTATGTTAAAAAGATCCTTTTCAAACAAATGAATGATAAAATAAAAATGCATTCATTCGCCCTTTTGAAATAATGGGTATTTTCCTTCAATGCGAGTTGGGGATAGAATTCATATACCACTATATTCTCAAAATCACCTATTATATGTAATCTATCAAAATATCTTTGGGTCGCCATAGTGTAAATGAGATATGAAATCATATAAAACCTTAGCATGACTTTCACTTCCATTAGCTATTTGTGAATTTCATCGTTGATCAACTTTCCCCAATTGATATATTGGTTATTCCTAAGAATGATCCAAATAAATTTGTACATCCATGTCTAAAAATTCTTCATTGTTTGGCTCTCCACTATTCTATCCAATAGTGTTATCGTGTCATTTATTTCATTCTTGAAATTAGACTTTGTAAGATTTTTTAGGAGTCCTATGGAATAATGTTTTGGTTTAGTCAACCATGCATTGTTGAGTTTCTTAGCACATGCAATACTATTATCATCCCAAAATATTTGAGAGGACTTAGAATTCAAATGTACAAAATATTGTCTATGTTCAAGAATGAAACTCACCACCAATTTACCCTATAAATATCTCACTTCTCTCATTTATGAGTTATAGTTATTTTCCATGACCAAGACCAACTTAGGATACTCACTAAAATTAGGAACGTTGCTACTTTGTTAATCCACTATTAAAAATGCTCTGACCAAAATTGGTTTTATGCATTGCATTCATCCTCTCCCAAAATGTGAATAAGTCAAAGTGACCTAGTTCAATATTTGTGATATTTTCTACATTATATTTAAATGGTGATAGAGGTATCATGCCATGAAAATTATATTTCATGATTCCTTTGTCTTTACTTAGAGTTACCTTTTCTGGGGTAAAGGATGAAGACATTAACTTTTATAGGAAAATGACAATTGGAAGATGTTTGCATAATAACTCCTTATTTGCAAAAATTAACAAAATTAAATAACTTAAATCCAAAATAAGTTATTTAAATGTACTATAAGGTCGTATTCCCAAGTTAATCCATGAAAATTACTCCAGTGTTTTTTTAATGCCACCTAACAAATTCTAATCTCAATTATCATTCTTGGTTTTGACTTCCCCTTTGATCAGTCAACTCATAGCTATAGAATGGATCTTCTTGGCAAGTGAAAATGGGACGAACTAAAATTTATAAATTCCCATTTTTTTAGTTTTTAAAATTCCCACTATCCTTTTTTTAGCTTAGGCCAAAATAAAAAAAATTGGTTACTATTTAAACTTGAAAAATTCCAAACCCTTAATGCTACATGGAAATATGTGGTCATTATTCAAGTAAAATAAATAAAATTCCTTGATTTTATCTCCTCTTAATGGAATTGTATGGCCTTTTAGAAAATAAAATAATTTAAAAATTTTACCGCAATTTGCCAATTTATTTTTCTATCTCTCCTTGGGAATAGTACATTTCACCTCTCTTCCCTAGGTATAGTTGTAAAAAGCATCTATGTAGCTTGGAATTATTTTTTAATTTAAATTTTACAAATTTGAAATCCTTCATGTGGTGCCCCAGTTGAATGGCATTTTACTGAAGAAGAAATTCAACAAAATAAATTACACTTGCTAATTTTATATTTTATTTAGCATCCCTTTCATGTGAGTTGTATGGTGATTTACACAACAAAGAAGAATTAGAAATTGCAATTTTTCTTTTCCTGTACACTTTTAATCCATTCCATATGTTGTATGGCCTCCCAATGTCGTAGGGAAAAAATTAAAAATTGTCATTTTAAATTTATCTTTGCTTAATTTTATCTTGTATCTCTCTTCTTAGGGAACCATACTTGATATTTGGCATATGTGAGGTAATATAAAATTATATTTTTCATATTTTCAATTGTCTTTATATCTCTTCCATGGGCTAGGGCATATGGCTAGGTTATGCAAATGTAAACAAATAAAATTAGATCTTGATTTGTATTTTTAAGAACCTTCCTCTATTCCCTTGGGATGTCATATGGCCATATGACAAATTTTAAGTAGATAAAAATAATTAAAATTACCTCTTTTAAATTTTACATTCTTTATTTCTTTTTCTTGGAGGCGTATGACCTTTTGTTCGAGTGGCTAAAAACACAAATAAAAATTAAATCTAACTTTATATGTAGCTTCACTTCATTAAATATTTACTAGAGCTTTGGTATGCAAGTTGAAGTAGCTTTTTAGAAGGGAAGAAGCTTTTGATTTAACATGACCCAAGAAAATAACATAACTTGCACGATCCAGGGAAGAAGTAAAGATGATTGCATACACATTGAAGGAGTATTTTATTTACAATATAAATTTACATGGAATGGGAAAATGCAATTTTAATGTGGAGTTATGCAATCCATAAAAATATATTTGACTCACCACAACATAAACAAGATACAAAGTCATATAATCTATTTGTGAATTACATTACTAATCAACTATCCACAACTGATTTGTTGCTTGTTCTTAAGAATGATCCAAATAAATCTATACATCCATGTCTGAAAATTCTTCATTATTTGGCTCCCCACTATTTTTTGCAATAGTGTTATCATTTAATTTATTTCATTCTTGAAATCAGACTTTGAAATATTTTCTGGGAGTCATGTGGAAGAATGTTTTGGTTTAGTCAACCATCCATTGTTGACTTGCTTAGCACATGAAATACTATTGTCATCCCAAAAGATTTGAAAGGACTTGGGAGTTAGATGTATAAAAGATTATTGATTCAAAAGGTGAAAAACATTGTCTATGTTTAGGAATAAAAATTGCCATCAATTCACCCCGTGAATCTCTTAATTCTCTCATTTATAAGTTATAATTATTTTCCATGGCCAAGAACAACTCATGAGATGTAATAAAATCAATAATGTTGCTTCTTATGCCAATATACTATCGAAAATGCTTTGACTAAAATTAGTTTTATGCAATGCATTCATGCTCTCCCAAAAATCATCTATGTCAATGTGACCTAGATCAATATTTATGATATTTTATTTTTCTACATTGGATTTCAATGGCGAGAGAGTTGTCACACCTTACAACTGATATTCCATGACTCCTTTATCTTTACTCATAAATACCTTTTCTAGATTAGAGGATGAAGACATTAAATTTTATAGGTAAAATGACAATTGGGAGATGTTTGCATAATAACTACTTATTTGCAAAAATCAACAAAATTAAATAACTTAAAGCCAAAATAAGTTATTTAAATTTATCAAAAGGCCATACTCACAAGTTAATCCATGAAAATTATTCTAGTGTTTTTTCAATGCCACTTGATGAATTCCAATCTTTCACTCAATTAACATTATCAGTTTGACTTCTCCTATGATAAATCACCTCATAGTTCTAGGATGAACCTTTTTGGCACATGCAAATGAGCCAAACTAAAATTTTAAAAATTCCCATTTTTTTGGTTTTTTAAAATCTCTCATATTTTTTAGCCTCAAGCCAAAATAGAAAAAATGGTTACTAGTTGACCTTGTAAAATTTCAAACCCTCAAAGTTACATGGAGATGTATGGTCCTTTATTCAAGTAAAATAAATAAAATTCTTAATTTACTCTCCCCCTAATGGTATTGTACGACCTTTTAACAAACAAAATAATTTAAAATTTGTATCACAATCTGCCAATTTATTTTTTTAATTTCCCTTGGGCATAGTACATTTCACCTCTCTACTATGGGTGTATTTGTACGATGCACCTATGCATCTTGGAATAATTAAAGTTTATCTTTTTCAAATCTTCAATTATTCATATCTATAATGTTGGAAACCCACATGAGACAATTTGATTTTGTAATTTAAATTTTACAAATTCAAAATCCTTCATGTGGTACCCCATCTGAATGGCATTTTGTTGAAGAATTTTTTTAACAAAATAAATTAAACCTGTTGATTTTATATTTAATTTAGAATCCCTATCATGTAGACTATGTGACTTTTTACATAGTAAATAAGAATTGAAAATTGTAATTTGTATTTTCCTATGCACTTCTGATCCATTCCATAGGTTGTATGGCCTCCTAATGTTGTAAGGAAAGAATTAAAAATTGTAATTTTTAATTTCTGTTTGCTTAATTTTATCTTCTACCTCTGCTCTTGGGGTGCCATACCTGTCATTTTATAGATGTAAGATAATGTAAAATTGTCTTTTTCATATTTTTAATTCTCTTTATATCTCTTCCATGAGTTAGGGTGTACAGTTGGGTTATGCAAATGAAATTAATTAAAATTAGATCTTGCTTTGTATTTTTAAGAGCCTTCCTCTCTTCCCCTAAGATGCCATATGGTTCTGAGTATATATAAATAATTTAAATTACCTATTTTAAATTTTACATCCTTTACTTATCTTCCTTATAAGCATATAACCCTTTGTTCGAATAGCTAAAAACACAAATAAAAATTCAATTTGACTTTATCTATAGCTCCACTTCATCAAATATTTTCCATAGCTTTGGAATGCAAGTTGAGGAATCTATTTAGAAGGGAAGAAGCTTTTTATTTAACATGAGCCAAGAAAATAACAAAACTTTCATGATCCAGAGAAGAAGTAAAGATGATTACATACAAGTTGAAGGAGTCTTAATTTTTCAATTTCGATTTGCATGGAATGGAAAACTGCAATTACAACGTGGATGTTTGCATTTACATGACTTGGGGAAGTGTAATTTCAATTTACATGATTTTAGGAAGTGTAATTTCAATTTGCATGATTCAGTGAAGTATAATTTTAATTTGCATGATCAGGGAAAATGAAATTTGAAATTACATGAGAAGGGGAAATGCAAAATGATTTTTCAAATTGCACTGAGTGGAAATTTGATTTTGTAAATTTTATGGGATGGAAAAAATAATTTGTAAATTTCATGAAATAGAAAAATAAATTTGCATATCTACATGACTTAAAATGTCAAGCCATTTAACACAACTTCGAGAAATCTAAAAAAAGAATACATAACTTATAAAAGAAGGATTTGTTTTTACAATTTGTGGGAAAAGCCAATAACTTTTTACATGGGAGCTTGGAAGTGTTATTGCATTATTTGAGAAAAAAAAATTTAGTCCACAATATAATTTTTTATTAATTAATCAAATATTAATAATTGATTAATTTGCATATTTTTCAACATTCATTTTTTTAACCTTGAAATTCAAAATTAGTGAATTAAAACACATTTTTACAAATTTTGAATTTTTCTAATAACTATGAACATAACTAGCTTCAACTAGGATTTTGAACTATAGGGTACAAAAAGAACTTAAATTCTCTAGTTTCATAGGCTAGAATTTTATCCATTGAGTAATGGAGTCTTGAATTCATCAAAAATTTGATCAATTGAGAAATCACTAAACTTAAATAAAATGATGGGTCCTCAAGTCATCAAAATAGTATCACGTGTCAAAAGATAGTGTATGTGAGGGTCAGGTACTCATCCTAATAGGTGATATCATATATCCAAAAAGATAATGTATGTGAGTATCAGGTACTTAGCCTGATAGGTTCTATCACATATCCAAAAGGATAGTGTGTATGAGGACATTTTCACTATGTGTTTTAACACAAACTAAAATATAAATAGAGAAGTGTATTTTAAATTCTTATGATTAAATTTTGAGTACAAACTTGACCAAGGATCAAGATAATTGACCATGAAATTCTCATTTATACAATACTAAATTTTTTAGAATGATTTAATTCAAATTGAACCATCATTTGAAATGAGAAAATATCAAGGTCAAATAAGAATATACATGTAGTAATAACTTGTTAGGCCACATAGTTATTGACCAGCTTGATTAGGAAAAATGGCAAGGATTATTTAAGATAGAAACTCAAAATAGAACAAAAAGATAAATAGGGATAAAATGGAAAAGTAAAGAACAAAATGACATAAGCCAAAAATAATGACCAAGAAATAAACACAAATAAAACTATATTTACATATATATACAAAAGAGGACTACCTACTTCTCATTGGAAATAGTGTTTGAGATATTTCTCCTAAAGGGAAATGATAGATGAGTTCTATTAGGGTATACCAGATAGAATGTATTATTATCATATAATTTTCTAATCTTAAATTTCCCCATCTAAAGTGAATCAAATTTCCCATGACTTCCTTTTGGTTCTCTACAATTATCCCAAAGTAAGATCATATCCCCTACTTGGAATTCTCTATTCTTTGCCTTCTTGTCAAAGATAAATTTAACACGAGCTTGATGTTTTGTAATTATATCAACCAATTGTTTCCTTTATTATTCCAGTTATTATAGGTATAAAATTATTTTATCTATTAGGCTTTTAAAATTTGGATCTCAATGACTATGGATATCTATAGGGCAGGTAACTTGAGAATTATGGGAATTTTAACATCTATTCAGTATAACAACTAGAATGAAGACATTCCAATAATAATTTTAGGTGTTATTATATCTACCCAAAGATCATCATATATATTTTAATGCCAAATTTTCTAATTCTCATCAACTATTTTGTGCATGATTATGAACAGGGTCTTGTTGCTTAACTTAGCCTAACTATTAACTTGCAAATCGTGGTTTGATGAATGATATAATGAAATGTCATAACCATAAAAAAATTCAATCATCTTTTAAAAATAAAAGTTAGAGGTGTTGTCTATAATAATATTTTTTTGGATTCCATATCATACTAAGATAATTTTTTTGATGAAGTTACAAATGACTTCTGAAGTCGCATGCTTAACAAGAATCATTTCTACCCACTTAGTGAAGTAATATATTACTATTAGAATGTGAGTGTGACCTATGATCAAATGAGGGTTCAATGTTTCAGAAAAATCTAGTACCCATTGATGAAAAGGTTCTTCAACTATCATTAGTTGAAGAAGAAGTGCTACCAATCTAGGTTTGCCTATGAATTGCTGACATGCCTCACACTTTCTCACCCATTCATATGAATCTTTGAAAAGAGTTGGCCAAGAGTAATGGGATATGAATATTTTAAAGGTTCTTACCCTAGCATAAAATTTACCTCCATATGCTTGATCATGAAAAACTTGCAATAATATTTGTTTCTATTCTTTGTCAACACACCTTAAGAAGAAACCATCAATGCTTTTATTAAAAAGAGTGCCATCCCATATGACATATTTATTGGCCTATAACTTAATTATTTTTTTTGTTTAGAATTAAAGTGGGGAGGACATTTTCCATATGTTAGGTAGAAATCAATGTGAGAAAATGATTCATTAATACAATCAACAAATAATACGAGATGAAGTTTATGGTCTTCTTTCTCATCTAAAACTATCAAAGAACTGGATTGAAGATTTCCCTATTCTGCCATGAGTTGACATAGTCCTTTTCCTCAAATTATTTTTGTAGGTTTTATTTATATATCATTCTCTTAAAATTTGGTTATCCAATTCCCTAATTTAAACTAGGTTCATGTTAGGTTAAAATATATTTGACTATTTTACTTAGCACCATTATCATAAAATATGAATGAAATGTGTAATACCTGAATTATTCGACTGCTTTCATTATAACATAGGCATGATTTTCTTCAAGATAATATTTCAACTCATAATCCTTGAGATTACAACTCATAAAGGTAATTGGGGACTCGATACCTTCATTTTTTTGAATCAATATTGTTAAGAGTGTATGATATGAAGCGTAACAATAAATAATGATTTTTTTAAAAATCAAGACAAACCAATGTCGATACATGAGCAATAAAAATCTTTATCTTTTCAAATGCGTCTTTTCCTTCATTGTTCCATTTTAAATAAGCGTTTACTTTCATCATGTCTAAAATATGTCTAGTGAGTTTAATAAAATTAAGAACAAATCTCCTTAAAAAGTTTACTTTTACAAATAAGGAATGCACTCATAGTTTACTTGTAGGTATGGAAAGTTTTTGAATCAATCCTTATTCCTTATTTTGAAATGATATGGCCTAGGATTTTACCTTCAATCACTCTAAAGACAAATTTCTTAGGATTAAGAGAAATTCCATGTAAATGACATTTAAAAAAACTCTTTCCAAATGTGCATAATGATCTTATCACTCTTTTTAGAATACCATCAAGTCATCAAGATAACCATAGTGATTTCATTCTTCAATTATTTGAACATTAGATCCATTACCCTCTAAAAATTAGCTTCTACATTGATTAATCTAAATGGTATCCACCTATATGCAAAATTTCCCTAAGGTGTTATGAAAGTTGTTTTGTGTTGGTATTCACTATTAACCTAAATTTTGTTATACCCTAAAAACCATCAAGCATCGAAAGCATCTCAGCACTAGTTACTACTTGGAGAACTTGATCCATGAATGGCAAAAGGTAATTGTCTTTGAGGGATGATTGATTGAGGTTCCTAAAATTGACATAGATCCTAATCTCACCATTCTTATTATGAATTGGTACTATGTTAGCTACCCAATTTGAATGGTGGATAGGAAAGATAGTGTGAGTATCAAGCATCTTTTTCACTTTGGTGAGAATTGTTCCTATAATTTTAGGATTGTATTGCCTTAGTTTTGATTTGAAAGGCTTTGCATTAGGCTTTAGAAGAACTATATGTTGTATTTATCAAGGGTATAAATACTTAAGGTCCACATATGAATACATGAGTATATCAATATACTTACAAAGAAGGCTAACAAACCTCTATTTTTCTTTAGGTGAGCAACATTTTCCAATATTAATGAACATAAGATGTTCTTTTGAGCCAATGTTTACTTTTTCATAGTCAGCATAATCAAGACATATTTTTTACATTTTAATCTTTATAAATATATCATGTTTATCAAATAATTCTTCTGAGACCAAGCCTTTAGGAATTTTATTTCCTTTCAACTTGATAACCCCTTTTTTATCCTATTCATTGGCAATTTTTTCTTTTGATGTATGAACTGAAGATTCCCTGTATGAAGAATTACTACCCTCAGAATACAAATTTTTGAAGATATTTGCTTTTTCAAGGAATTAAATAATCTATTGATTATCATTAAAAACTTGCCAATTATTTTCATTGTCTGGGACACTTGGCCTATATATTAGCTCAATTGTATATTTTATGTACCAATATCTACATGAAGAATTATCAAAGAAGTTGGTACTTCTAAAGCATCAACTTTAGAGTTGTGTTCATGAGGAATCATATTGATATAAAAAGAATCAAATGCTTCTATATTATCCCAGACTTTATTCCTGTAATGTCTTAGATGATCATTCTTTACTTGGTATTAATCTTTGACCTATTTTAGAAATAAGTTCAGCATCATCCAAGACTTTCAAATTCTTTATTCCCATCTCTTCTGCCGCTTATAGTCCCTGCAAAAGTGATATATATTCAATTGTATTTTTAGTAAAATCAAACTACAACTTGTAGGAAAAAGGAAAAAATTACTTAAATGGAGATATCAAGATCACTCTTGCAACTGAACCTATTGATGAACAATTATCATAAAACTTCATCATCCAAAAATCATTTATATTTTATTGCATGATTTATGGTAATTTTATATCTTATTTGTCATCATAAGATAATTACCAATTCCTACATCTTCATGCAAAATATCCACCCTAGGATCATCAACATTTTGTACAATATACTTTGTTTTAAATTTAGGATCTAGACATTATTTGACTCCTTTAACTGGAATCATGGCATGTGATAAATCCAATTCTATTTCACCTCCCAATTCTCTACAAAAATTTCTACCCAAAATAATTCCATAATCTACCATAATGTCTATGACCAAAATATTGATTTTAATTTATTTTTGAGGAGAAGAAGCTAAAGCCACTTGTGCATCTTTAATCTATCCAATGAACAAAACTTGGTTTGCCTCCGTGGAATAACAACACCCAAAGGTTTTAGTACAGGTTAGTCCAAAATCATGAGAAACATTGGTAGGCATGCCATTATCTAAGGCTCCTATGTCAATGATACAATTGTTGACTTTGCATCCTTTAAGGAATAAGCAAATATAGAATGGGTCAACTTTATTAGATTTAGAAGTGGTTAGGACCATTGAGTTGACTTGATTAGGAGCAATAGGGTGGGTTAGGATTATTTTGAAAATGGATTTTCTAGCATTGGGATTTTTACCTTTAATGAAATCAACTAACCTATCCAACTACTTTGGGTATAATCCCAAGTACTTATCTTGTGACATCTTAATTTTGGTTTTATTAACATGATCAATTATGTCAAAAGTTTTCAAATAGATAGGAGTTTTGATAGGTTGAGAAGCATTGAAATTAGATGAACTACCTATTATTAGTTGTTTTCCTTTTGTTTTCACTGGTGGGGTAGTTTCTCATGGGAGGATAACCTTTAGATTTTCTTCATGTGAGTCACTAGACTATTTTTTTCTTAATTTTGAGCTCTAATGAAAATTACAAAGAATTAACTATTCATATCCTCAACCTTTTATTCATAATCATCTTCATCTAAATTATATTCAATAAACATGTTTACAAAGTAACCACTATGTTCTTCAATTTCACATTCTTGAACATCTAGATTTTTTGATTCTTTTTCTTTTTCAACTTCTTCATATCCAAATATATCTTTAGTTTCAAAGACTACATTCATAAGTGCATTAGTGTGTTGTTGAGGAGGGGTCTTAAGTGCAATTTTTAATTGAGATATTGAAATTTAGGGTGTTCTCTTTTAAAGGGAGTGTAGTTTCTCCTTGGAATGTCTTAGTAAGGAGTGGTAATGGTCTTTTGAGGTATCTACTTTTTTTAAGTTATTATATCATTATCCATCTTCTATAAAAGTTTTTATATTTTCCCAAGTTTTGAGATATATTCTTTGAATATTCATTTTTTATTTTTCCATACATTATCTTTTCATATTTGGCATCAATAACTAATTCTTAGGCTACTTCTAAATCTGTTACCTTAGCTCTCCTCAATTTATAACTTACCTCAGCCAATTGAGAGTTGATAAAAACCATTTATTATTTTCATCTATTGGTGGCATAGTAGTTGTTATTTTATTTATAAATCTATTGAATTTGGCAAAAATATATCTCATAGGATCATAAACCTCCTTTTTCATTTGTGTAAGATGAGCAAATAATGTATGGGCATCTTTGGTTGGTTTAAATCTATTTTCAAATTTAGTCTTCATGGAATTCCAATTAGTAACAGTTCCTAGAGTGAGGTGGTAAAACCAATATTTAACCTAATCATGAAGCATTTATATGAATAACCTAATGTCAACATCTTCATTTTAAATTCCCAAAATACCACATACAACATTGAAGGATGTATGGTGTTCATCTGGATGTTGTTTTCCATTTCCAGAGAATTTTGGAAAGTTCTTTCTTGACCCTTTTGAAAGATCATGTAATTATATTGGAGATAATGGACCAATCACATTTCCCCATGGTAATGCCATAGTTTGAAAGATTACTTATAGGGAAATAATAGTTCCTGATAGGATAAGAGCTTGACTTGTCAGAGCCCCTCCTTCAAGTTGTTTATTTTTCTTAGGAGTTGAGGGAAGACTAGTTGTTCTTTTAAATTTTATTTGATGTTTAGGGCTCAATTTAAATATATAATGTTCTTGTAACTGATAAAAAGGGTCAAATTCACCTTTTGACTTAATATCTCTAGTGAATATCTTTTCTATTAGTTTTGAAGAAAATTACTAGTGTTAAGGTACAGGTTGAAGTTGAAGATCTCTGTGAGTTAGCCTTCTTTGTTGTCCTCTTTGTGTAGCTATTAATTTTTCCCTCTATGCTAAAATGACATGATATTATTCTTATAGGATTCTAACATCTCTATGAAAACGTGTTAAACTAGTCTTGTTATCCCAAGTAAATGTTCTCAAATCTAACCAAATATCTTCCTAAGTTTGAGTTATCCAATCAAGATTAGGTTGAAGAAATGGGGCCTACACCCCTTGAATTACCATGAGATGAATATTATCTTATGTTTATTCCTCATGACTATATGGGAAATTTTCTTGGATTGTCCCTTATCCTAAATTATTGAGTTTATTTCTAAATTATTCTAGGCAATGGTAGTATGTGTTTCTTCTATATCTAATTCTGCTCTAACAACATCAAACTAAGTGTTACTCATTCTACTTTTAAAGGCAAATGACTGAAAACTTGAGGCTAAATTTTATTCCAAAAATTCATCCCAAGTCAAACCAAGTTGATGATCCAAATTGTGAGATCCTAAAA
The DNA here is from genome assembly GCA_037957365.1 of Torreya grandis. Taxonomy (NCBI): domain Eukaryota; kingdom Viridiplantae; phylum Streptophyta; class Pinopsida; order Cupressales; family Taxaceae; genus Torreya; species Torreya grandis. The sequence continues at coordinate 38,296 of JARHVA010007814.1, forward strand.
TGGTCATGCAATAATTTATTGATTACAAGTAACCTGATGGTTTCTATTGGCTCTTCTAAATTATTGAATTATTTCTACATGATCAATTTCTTAATTCAAATTTGCTAGCACAATTTAGAATTGGATTACATAAACACTATCAGAGTCCTATAAAATTTGTCTAATATTTGATAGAATATAACTTTGGGTTGATTATTCCTAGTCTAGGTTAGGTTAGTGAAGTGGTCCTTGAGATTATGGCAGAGTCATGTGGACCAAAAAAACAATGTGGGTAACATAAAAGTTGCAAAATCATGGCCACAGTAGGCACCAAAAACTATTGGCATAAATTTTTTTTAGGGGATAAATCATTGAATTTATGATAATAATGTAGGGAATGAGATCCCTCTCCTATTAGAAGGCATAGCTACCTTTATTGAAAACCAAAAATTTTATCGAAAAGAAAATATTTACAAGAAAATTTTATAAATTGTAAGGTGGTACTTTTAACCTTGAAGTATGAGGAATTTTTAGAAAGAAATGTATAGAGAGAAAGGAAAAGAAAGGAATGTTTTTAGATGATAGATTTGTTGAGTTAAACACTAAAGGTCAATAAATACATCAGAGATAAAATTAACATTGATGAGGGAATCTCTAATATTTAATGGGTTAAAAATATTTATTCATATTCTTAAGAATATGAAACATACACCATAAAAACTACTTGGCCCAAATAACAAAGACAAATAACTCTCTAAAATATCATTCCTATTACCACTAAGATTCCTTTAATATATCTAAAATGTAAATCATAACTCTAAATGAAATTTTCAACCTAATTTGATGGTATTAACAATTTAGAAATGATAGCAATAGCAATCAAGATCAATTATGTTTAATTAAGATAAAAGACATAATCCAAAAGAGTTGCTAATACAAAGTTCAAAAACACCACTTTGTATTGATTTTCTTGAAGTAGAAAATTATATCTTGCTTTATAAAGCTTTGCCAAAATTTGTCTATTTCAAACATTGATTATGAGATCCTAACTTGTATTTATAGGCTAAAATATGTGGTTATGGTGAAAAACCACATATTTTGCCTTTATATAGAGTTGTAAAAATATCAATGAGAAATTACAACTTGAAATGGTGCAAAAATGTTTTGAGCATTTAACACCACTTGAGAATTTTTTTTGGAGTTTTTACACTGCTTTCAAAAGCACATTATCAACTTGGACAACTTGAAAAAGCAAGTTGGCTAAAATTACAAAAGATAATTTTGAAAATGAAAACATACATTTATAAGGGGAAATGTAGTGTGATAATACAAGTTACGTGTAAAAAAATTGAGAAGATAATATAGAAATGCTGAGAACAATTTTCAATCTTCTTGTTGCTTCATTGACAATTCTTTCCCTTTCATAAAATTATTGAATCTTTGGAGGAAACACCCTTCTCAAATATTCATCTGGTCTATATATATACCTATAAGTGATATCCACTAAGGAATATAATTATTTCATTTCCTAAAGCTTGTTTTGGATACTATTGATCTCATGTTAAGATTATCGGCATCTATTTGGTATTTGGCTAACTGGTGAAGTTTCTCATGACCAAATGTAGATATGAGATTAATAATTTCATAAATTTGCTCTCTGAATTATTCAATCATAATTTTAATTGAAACCAGATTCCCATCTTGATCTTTTTCATTGACAAAAGGATACTTCAATCTTTTGACCTTAGTGTCAAGCTCCATCATCATGTCACTTTTAAGTGACTTTTCACTATTGAATTTTTGAAGGCATTCCTTAAGCAATTGGATCTTAAAGTTCATATCCTAGAGGAATTTAATTTGATATATGAATTTTTTCTTATTGATGAATCTTTTTTCAATAAGGTCAATAGAGGGAAATTTTGAGAATTTAATTAACTTGGGAATGAACTCTTCCTAGTTCTATTTTTTTCTACATACCCACTTTCATTTTTGTTAGTTATTCACATTGTGACTAAATTTTAGAGACCATTCTTATCATAACAATAATTGATAATATTTATTGATAAGTTATTTTTTCAATTCAATATTTCATTACATTTCCCATTTGACCTACCTCTTTCACTTTCTCCAATATCTCAGCATGCATACTTGATGAAACAATTCTTGGTTGAATTGGTCTGATCAATCTATGTATCATTGAATTCAATTATTCTAATTTTTATTTTAACTCATCTTTCATTGATTTACCCTTATCTATTTTCTCAAAAATGGTACAAATTACCAATTATACACTTCCCTTCATTCTTTCACTAGTATACTTTCCCAAATAAACCCTAGATACTTGATAGTCATCATTTATAATTTATCCTTTTCAACTGCAAGAATTTCCACTTCTGCATATTTATCTATTTTTTCAAGTGTTACCATTTGATAAACTATTCTCACTTTATTTTATATTTTTGAAAAATGGATTGTCAAAGTCCCGAAGTCTATCTCCTCAGGTTCAACAACTTTTCTTATTTTCTTCACCATTGTATAAAACCAATATAAAATTGTTGTGCTCAAAGAAGGATTTGGGGCAAAGGTTGAAATTGGTGGGACCAGCATAGATAGAGTGGAAGGTGTTTTTTTAGTTGTGACTCCTTGAAAAAATGTTTTTACTTATTCTTATTTTCTAATTGTATCAATTGGAATTCTTAGAGAGGAGATAATAGGAAATTCAGTATTTGAGGGTGAAGATGAAGAAACATGAGTGATATCCTAAAGTGGAAAAGTAGATTACATAGGAAAAAACATATAATTTGAATCAAGAAATTGTTGGGTTATATTATCTACAAGTTATTGAGAGTGTGGGAAACTATCAACATGAATTTATTGAGGAATTGAAAGACTATGAAAAGAGGAAATATTTTCACCTAACCTCTTTATTTTGAGATTGAAAATATTCCATGGTGGAATGTCTTGTTGAATGGATTCTAGTTCTCAAGCTTGTTATATCATTAAGGGTTCTTCACTTGGACCTACTTCATCCACTTTCTGTGATCCATCATGTTGTTTGTAGAAGCTACCAAATTCATCCTCTTTAGGGGGTGTAAGGAAATCAACATTTATAACATATACTCCTTTGCTCCTCAACCATTTGAAAGTTTTATCAATTAATTTTCTTATTCTACTTTTGAGAGAAGTAGATTCCCTCTTATCCTAGTGGACTATAGGTAATGGCTTCACTGTGATGTTTTCTTTTTCAAAGATTGGGTCCAATATGACCTCATCATCCACAATCTATTTTAGCACTTTCATTATACCAAATATGACTATTTGATTTAGGGTAAACTGTGAATAGTCTCTGATCCTTACTACTTTCTCATTATCACAATCTATCCAATAATCCTAAAAAAATAAGAGATGTTAATATGAAGATCCAAATTTATGTTCAATCAAGCCCATAATGTCAAATGCAAAATTGCTCTCAAAAGTCTTGAGATTATTACAAGACATATATTGTTCAAATAACTTGGATTTTATCAGTGATGAAAAATTAAACCTACCAATTGAGATAAAAAAATTGACTCCTATCTTATGTCGACCTGTTAAAAAATTGTGTTTTTTAACAAGTTATTTCACCATTTCTATTAATTCCCACTTATCATTGACATATAGTGTAAGCATCTAAGGAGAAACCTCGTATTCATTGATTCTCAAATAAATAATATTTGGGAACTATATGATCCAAGTTCCCCATTTGACTATCTCCATGCTATCCACTACTGATATCTTCATGTTGAAAAGCACCTTTTCAAACAACTAAATGAAAAAATGAGTAAAACAATCATTCACCCTTTTGAAATGATAGGTGGTTTCCTTTAATTATAGTTGGGGATAGAATTCATATACCATTATCTTCCCAAAATCACATACTATACCCAATCCATCAAAATATGTTTGGCTCACCACAACATAAATGAGATATGAAGTCATATAAAACCTTGACATGACTTTCAATTCTATTATCTATTTATGAATTGCATCTCTAATTAATTGTCCCTAATTGATATATTTATTGTTCCTAAGAATGATCCAAATAAATTTTTACATCCATGTCTACAAATTCTTCTTTGTTTAGATCTTAAATTTTCTATGAAATAGTGTTATCATGTCATTTATTTCATTCTTAAAATCATACCTCACAATATTTTTTGGGAGTCAAGTGGAATAATGTTTTGGTTTAGTCAACCATCCATTGTTGACTTGATTAGTAGATGCAATAATATTATCATCCAAAAATATTTGAGAAGACTCAAGAGTCATATTTATAAAACATTCATGATCCGAAAGGTGAAAAACATTGCCCATGTTTAGAATAAAAAATCACCGCCAATTCACCCTATGAATCTCTCACTTCTCTTATTTTTGCTTTATAGTTATTTTCCATGACCAAGACCAACTTAGGAGACCATACTAAAATCAAGAATTCTGTTGCATGTACCAATCCACTGTTGAAAATGCTTTGACCAAAATTGGTTTTATGGACTACGTTCATCCTCTCCTAAAACTCATCTAAGTCAATGTGACCTAAATCAATATATGTGATATTCTAAACATTGGATTCCAATGGTGAAAGAGGTTTCATTCCTTAAAAATGATATTTCATGATTACTTTGTCTTTACTTAGAATTACCTTTCCCAAAGTAGAAGATGAAGAAATTAACTTTTACACGAAAAATGACAATTGGGAGATGTTGCATAATAACTACTTATTTACAAAAATTGACAAAACTAAATAACGTACAACCAAAATAAGTTATTTAAATGTACCATAAAATCATACTCATAAATTAATCCATCTAAATTGCTCTAGTGTTTTTCAATGCCACTTGATGAATTCTAATCTCTCGCTCAATTACCATTCTCAATTTTGACTTCCCCTTTGATTAATCACCTCACAGTTATAGGATGGACCTTTTTGGCAAGTGAAAATGAGAAAAACTAATATTTTATAGTTTCTAATTTTATTGGTTTTTTAAAATCCCACTCTCCTTTTTTTACCTTAGGTCAAAATAAAAAAATTAGTTACCAGTTGGCTTTGCAAAACTTCAAACCCTCAATGCTAAATGGAAATGTATGGTCCTTTATTCAAGTAAAATAAATAAAATTGTTAATTTTCTCTCCTCCTAATGGCATTGTACAAATTTTTATCAAATAAAACAATTTAATATTTTTAGTGCAATCTACCAATTAATTTTATATTCTCTCTTCTAGGGTGTAGTAAATTTCACCTCTCTTCCCTAGGCATAGTTGTATAATGCACCTATGCAACTTATAATAATTAAAATTTATATTTTTCCAATCTTTAATTATCCATATCTTTAGCATTGGAAACCCAAAAGAGACAATTTAATTTTTTAATTTAAATTTTACAAAATTTAAATCCTTCATGTGGTGTCCCAACTGAATGGCATTTTGTTGAATAATAAATTGATACTTTTATATTTACTTTAGCATCCCTTTCATGTGGGCCATATGTCACTTTACACAACAAAGAAAAATTTATGGGAAGCAAGATGATTAAGAGGGCGGGGGGGGGGGGGGGGGGGGGGGGGTGAATCAGTGCCCTTATAAACTTTTACTTTTATTTCAATATATCTTCTAATCATTCATCAAGTAACATTATCATATGAGCAATATCAATTAGCATAATAAAGAGAATATACATATAGAAAGTATGAACACATCATCTATGTGGGAAACCCTCCTGGGGAATAAAATCCACTAACCATAGCTTGAAAAAATATTCCTATAAATCAATTAATTAAATTAGTTGATAACCCACTCAACTTGGATCACCAACCCTAGTTTATTAAGTACCAACTTGACATAGTCATTAGAAATCACCCACTTGCAAGGAAGCACCAACTCCCTTAGTGACTCAACCACCTCTTAACCAAGTACTCACTCAGTCAAGTATATGTATACCTTCAATTTTTTTATTTATTTTAGTCTTCAATAGATGATGGTTACCTTCTTTATCTTTTCACACACTTCTATCCCTCTCAAAAGTACCTCTAGGCTTCTTTGTTCTACTAGGTCTCTTCAAGATTGATTAGGTCATATGACCTTGATATACATACTTAGATCTCATATTATATAATCAATACTATCTCTCTACACCCATATTATGGTATACATTACCTCCTTATACTCCTCAATGTGCTTTTCTATTCACTTACATACTCACTAGTCTAATTCACATAAATAGGCCTAATTAGTCTTGTTCTTATACAATTCACTTGATTTCACACACCTTGGTTATCCATAAACAATTTTATTATAATTATAATAGGTCTTATAACATGTTAAAAACATTAATTAATAACTACATTAGGCTTAACATAACTTAATAGACCAAATTCTCTTTTAGGCCTTAAGGAGACCTAACTCGTTTAGGCCTTCATTAGAGCATGTTACACTTTGTCTTTCTTGAAACACTTAAAATATACAAATATAGTATTAAAACCTAATATTAAAATATAATATAACTTATATAATTTCAATTTAGGTCCATAACACCTATTAGGTCTAACCACTACTTGAACCTCTTCTCAAAACACTGTTCATAAAAGGCTTGTGCATACATAGAAAATTTGTCTTGAACGACTAAAGCATAAACACAATTTTTATAAACAATCATGAAAAAAATTCACATATTCAGAAACATCATGACCTTAGGGTCATCACAAACTTTATTATATTCTTCAACTTAGGGTATACAGTCTCAAACTCTTCTTTGTAAGATGCTTACTTTAAACTACCAACTGGCCTCAAAACATAATAATAGAAACTTGAATTTATGCCATCTAAAATAAAATAATCAAGGGATTAAAATGAATTAATGTGATATTAAAATATCCTTATAAAAATATCCATCAAAAATATCATAATATATAATGGCAACTATTGGTCTTGTAAACCAATTTGTTAACCCTCTCCCTCATAGTTCTTACTCAGCTAGACAAACCATTTTGGATTTAATGTTCCAACGTCCTAAATTGAATTAAAAGATTATAAAATCCATGTATATGTGATTCAAGTCCAAAAAAACAACACCATGTGTAATACATACTTAAAATTAGAGCAAAGAGTCTCCAACTCATCACTACAACTTGCTTACCTAGATCTGCCAATTTACCTTCAAACACAGTCATGGTGATAATGACCTTCAACACCTATGTATATAATTTCAGATACTTATGATTCATGTGGGTGATCTTATGAGATAATTATTTAATTATAAAATATAGATATAACATGGTCAAATGACAATATTGGTCTTACAAACCAATCTCATGACCTCAATGTACGTAGACCTCACTGAGCTAGACAAGTCAACTTGTGAGCAACATTTTCATCATATCCATTAACCTAAAAAAATTATATCCAACATGAAAATGTATTATCAGTATTGATAAATTTCTTCATTCACTTGGATTCATTCATAATCCATGATAAAATATCCCTAATCACATTCTCACTTATGCTTGGGTTTCTTACTATTAGCATCATTAGGCCTGTTAGTGATAGGTTGTCTTAGATGAAAGGTTTAGCACACTCAAGGGATAAAACCTGATAATAAACCACCATGTACATAAACTAAAAGTATCAATATTTTTATTCCATCCATTTAGAAAATTCACTTGGTCAACTCTAATTACTACAACAAATCTCTAAGAAATAAGGCATTTTTTGTAAGGTCCATTCACTCACCTAACAAACAAATCATACTTGGAGGTGCCTGAGAGAGTTTAATACAACCTCAAATCACTTTTCTAGTCATACCAATCCATTTTGAGTACTTTAGAACAATATCTTTCACATTGGGTCATTGTTAGGGTTTTAGGGAGGGTTAACACTATTTCTGGTGTTAGTGATTGTTCATAAAGCTTAGTCCCTCATTCTAGAAACCAATGCATGGATATTTGAGCTAGGACCCTTTAACATCTACCATGAATATATTATGTCCTCATGAATATGATGCATGTGCCAATGACCACTTGAAAAACCTTCTTGGGTAGATAACTCTTCATCCTATGCACTCAAGAGACCTTAAAACACTGTTTCTTGCCTTAAACTTCAAATTTTGACCTGAAACTTCATGCATATGCTTAAAATAACTTGAATAAATTTTTCTAATGCTCACATACTCACAAATTTTATGAAAATGGATCTTGATACCTCATTAGGCCATGCTCTCACCATCTTGCTTTATTACACTCGAGTCTTCACACCTCATTAGGTCTTAAAATGACCTTAAAACCTCTTTCCATGTGATTTTCACCTCATTATCAACCTAAATCAACCTCTCTCATGATCAAACACTTATTTACATCCTTCATAGGCCTTTACAATACCTCATTAGGCCAAGTAGAGTCTAGAAGATGTCTAGTTGAATACTAAGTTTGTAGGTCCTACCCCTATAGGATCACCTTGAGACTCACATGAGTACTCCAATACCTTATATGCAAGCTCAAGAAAATTTATACAGCATCTTATGCCTAGGTGCATCCATCTCATCAATCCACCATGCTCAAACCTCCACACAAGGTCTCTTCATATCATAACTAGTCTAAGGTTACTTAAGTACTTGACCTTCATGCCTCTTTTCATATTCTCAACACCTCACTATCATACTCAACATTCTCACCCTCATTCCATATAAAATATTACCAAGTATATTTAAGACATTTGGACCTATAACTTTCTCTCTCATGATAATTTCTACATACCATGTTGGCATAAAAACTCATCATGCCTTCATAAGAACCTTATCACATCAGGATCACAAGCTCCTACATAAATACCACTCACCATGCATCTTCACCAGATACATATAGACATCAATGATAACACACTTTGACATTAATGACACCAAATTGCCATCAATGACAACAATATTCCAATAAACTCCCCCTTTGTCATTGATGGCAAAAACACACTACAATTTGATTAATCTCTTTTCCCCCAAACTAGTCTTTATCCCTTCTTAAAATTTCTCCCCCTTTAACATTAATGACAAAGGGTCATACATAATTCAAATTCTAGAGTCATTAATTATCCATATTTAGAAAATACTCTTAGAAATTTAAAAAATTAGAGCTATCAAGCTCCCCCTTTGACTTCACAACTTTAGCTCACAATGAATCAATAAAAGTCCCAAACATAATGTATGTTTAAATACCACTGCTAAAAACATAGAAAAACTTGAATAGATCCCCATAAGATAATTATTCTACTTAATCTACCATTTATCCATTCACTCACTATGAAAATAATCTCTTGTGATCTTCTCCAAGTTCCAAAAGCCATAGCTGATCATGACAACCCTTCTTGTATTAGTTCATTACTCAATAGGTCTATAAAATATCTAGTTCACTATCTACTAGACTTCTATCTTGCTTGATCACCTTCACCTCACACAACTAGGGAATACCAAGAATAAATACCTATGATACATGACCCAAAGGTCATCTTAAAATGCCTATAATAAGCACACTCAATGTCTATGAGCATAAAACATCTATAATCAACACTTGTCCACCATGTCTATTAGGTCTATCTACAATCAAATATATTATTTCAAGGGAAAAATTTAGCTCTCCATGCTGGAGCAAAGATCACTCATGCCATGTCCATATGATATCTCAAAGGTTCTTTTTGCATCAATCTATCTCCTTCATGTCTGCAAACCTCATCATGACATTCTCCTTACATCATTCTATCAACTAGGTCTATGCTTACTTGCATCAATATGACACACCTCTATCATATCTTGTCTTCTTTATGATATTATACAACATGTTCCTTGGTTCTATATGACCTTAAGATCATTTTTATGTACATAGAACATTTAACTCTCTCAAAACTAGATCAACAAATAGAATTTTGAAACATCACAAGAATCATGTTCCCCATATGAAATAATAGTATACATATACCATCTCTAACATAGATCAATCACCTTGGTACCAATACCAAATCTCAACTTAGATCAATCTCAACTTACTTATTAACATACCAAAAGACAACACTTCATCTCAGACTCAACAATATTCAAAATACCTCCTTGGCATACAACACCTATCAAATCTCAACAAGCATCCACCATGCTTCCACTTACTGATGAGTGTTTCCATGAATCCTAATTGAATCACCCCTTCCATAGGGCACTAGAACAAAAAAAATTTAGGATATTCCTAGATCTCCATACTTTTCTCAACCAAATTTCAATCATGAGGTTGATAGTCTTTCTTTAGGATCCTCTTGGTCATGATTGACACCTATGGCTTGAGGTCTACATCATCCTTCTTCTTCTCTATTTGAGCTGATACCAAACACTCTTGGAATTCTACCCTGGCAATTATTTCATCTTGATCCATAGACTAATCATGACTAGTTATCTACTTATTTAGTATCCATACCATGATTTGTCTCTTAGGGGCTTCCAACATCTTTTTATGACTTGAGGACTTATTCAATCTAATATTACAAAATTTTGAAATATGACCAACACATTGACACTCATATCAAATGACCTTAATATTTTTATACATACCTCTTGATTGATATGGTCTATGATCTCTTCTTGGCCAATTGATTCCTATACCATAGTCCCATGAAAACTCATTCTTAGGTGGAATTGTTTTAGAGTCATTTGCTTTATGTCCAAACTAATAACATAAAAAATAATGACCATGGGAAAAATTGGAATACTTTATGGCATTAACATGTTTGATTGGTCTTCTCATATTTCTCTTTATAATAGTAGTCTTTTTGAATTGATCTACCATCTCATGATCTTTATCAAACTTGTTCATCTTGTATATGAGTTGCTCATGCTCAACATTTAAAGAACCTAGCTCTGTCTTCAATTGGCCATACTTAACTTCCTTTTACTTAAACCTTATGTTGGTACCTTCTAACTGACTCTTGAGATCCTTGATAGTCTTTTTTTAATGCTTTAAATCATCAAGGGAGCTTATTATCTTAGCTTCAAGGTCTACTTCAGCTTCTCCTTCTTCACTATCATATTAGACTTCATCGTAAATGTTATCTTCTTCTTTTTGATCACAAGACATCTTGTGATTCTTAGGATTACCTTCAAGTTGTTAGACTTGTCTCAAAGGACTAAACTCTAATAAAAATTATTGAAAGCAATATGACTGAGAGGAGGGTAAATTAGTGTCCTTATAAAATTTTACTTTTCTTTCAATATATCTTCTAATCATTCATCAAGCAACATTATCATATGAGAAATATCAACTAACATAGTAAAGAGAATATACACATAAAAAGTATAAACACATCATCTATGTGGGAAACCCTCATGGAGAATAAAACCCACTGACCATATCTTGAAAAATAGTCCTATAAATAAATCAAATTTAATTGAGCACCCACTCAATTTGGATCACTAGCCTCAGTCTATCAAACACCAACTTGATAGAGTCTTTAGAAAACACCCACTTGCAAGGAAGCACCAACTTCCTTAGTGAATCAACACCAACTCATCCAAATATTGACCAAGAACTCAATCAACCAAATATAATTATTCCTTACATATTTTTATTTATTTCAATATTCAATAGATTATGGTCACCTTATTCATCTCTTCACACACTTTTATCCCTCTCAAAACTACCTCTAGGCTTGTTTGCTCTACTAGTTCTCTTCAAGACTGATTAGGTCATATGACCTTGATATCCATACTTAGATATCCTAATATATATTAATTAATATATATAAACCCATATTATGGTCTACATGACCTCATTTTTCTCCTCAATTTTATCTTTTATTTGATTTCACACTCACTAGTCTAATTCACACAAATAGTCTTAATTAGTATTGTTCTTATACAAGTCACTTTATATCAAATACCTTGTTCATAAATACAAACTTGTACACTTGTATTACCATTAAATTAGGTCTTATAACATGTTACAAACATTAATAAACAAATAAATTAGGTTAGACACAAATTAACAAATTGAATTCTCTTTTAGGCCTTAAGGAGACCTAACTCAATTAAGTCTTTATTAGAGCACGTTACACTTTATCTTTTTTTAAATTCATAAAATATAAACATATAGTAGTAAAACATAATATTAAAATAAAATATACCTTACCCAAAATGACTTTAGTTCCACCACACATTTTAGGTCCAACCACTACTTGAACCTCTTCTCAAAACACTATTCATAATAGCCATGTGCATACATAAAAAATCTATCTTGAATAACTAAAGCATAAACACAATTTTGATGAAAAATAATGGAAATAGGTTACATATTAATAAAAATAATGACCGAATTTTCATCATAAAACTTTATTATATGCTTAAACTCAAGGAATATAGGTTCAAACTTGTTTCTACAAATGCCTACTTTGAATTGCCAACTAGCCTCAAAACATAGTCATGGAAACTTGAACTTATGCAATATAAAAGAACATAATAAATATATTTTAATGAATTAATATTATATTAAAACATTATAAAAATATAAAATAAAAATATCACAATATATAATGGCAACTATTGGTTTTTTAGACCAATTTGTTGACCTTCTCTCTCATAGTCTTTACTCAACCAGACAAGCCATTTTGGATTCAATGTTCCAAAATATTACAATAAAATAAAATATTATTAAAATAATTTATATATAATTAAAATACAAAAAAAAAAACACCATGTGAATTACATACTTTAACTTATGTAAAAGAACCTCCAACTCATCACTGCAACTTGCTTACCCATTTCTAACAATTTACCTTCAAACACAGTCATGGTGATAATGAACTTCAAAAATTGTGTAGACACTTTAATATATTTATGATTCATGTGTATATTCTTATGATATCATTATTAAATTATAAAATATATAGATAACATGGTAAAATGACAATATTGGTCTTGTAGCCAATCTCATGACCTTACTATACACAAACCTCACTAAGATAGACACATCAACTTGTGATCAACATTTTCATCATATCCACTGACTTTAAAAAATTATATCCAACATTAAAATGTATTAATGGTATTTAATAATGTCTCCATGAACTTTATTTTATTCCTAATCCATTATAACACATCCCTAATCACCTTTTCACTTTTGCCTAGGTTTCTCGCTGTTTGCATCATTAAGCCTGTTAGTGATAGGTTATTTTGGATGACCAATTTAGAAAAAATAAGTGATATAACCTGATTATAAACCACCATGGACATAAAATAAAATTATAAATATTTTTAATCCATCCATTTATCAACTTTGACTTGGTCAACTCTAACTACTACAACAAATCTTTGAGAAACAAGGCCTTTCATGTAAGGTCCATTCACTCACCTAATAAACCAATCATACTTGTAGGTGCCTGAGATAGTTTAGTAAAACATATAATCAATTTTATAGTCATACCAGTCCATTATGATAAATTTATAATAATATCTTTCACATTGGGTCATTGTTAGGGGTTTGAGAGAGGGTTACCACTATTTATGGTGTTAACGATTGTTCATAAAGACTAGTCCCTCATTATATAAACCAATGCATATATATTTGATATAGGACCCTTACCCATATACCATGAATAACTTAGGTCCTCATGCATATGATACACATGCCAATGAACACTTGAAAAACCTTATCGGGTAGACAATTCTTCATCATGTGCACTTGAGAGACCTTAAAATACTTTTTCTTGCCTTAACCTTCAATTATTGACCTCAAACTTCATGCACGTGATTTAAAAAACTTGAATCAATTTTATCAATGCTTAGCTACTCACATATGCCTTGGAAATGGATCCTAATACCTCATCAGGCTATGCTCTTACCATCTTGCTTTACTACTCCTGAGTCTTCACACCTCATTAGGTCTTGAACTTACCTTCAAACATCTTTCCATGTGATCTACACATAATTATCAAACTGAAGAAATATCTCTCATGATCAAACACTAATTTACATCCTTCATAGGCCTTGACAATAGCTCATGACACCTCATTTGGCCAAGTAGAGTCTATAAGAGGTCTAGTTGCATGCTAGTTCTATAGGTCATACCCCTGTAAGATCACCCTGAGACTCACATGAGTGCTCTAATACCTCATATGAATTCTCAAGAAATTTTATACAACCTTTTATGATTATATGCATCCATCTCATCAAGCCACCATGTTCAAACCTCCACACAAGGTCTCTTCATATCATGACTAGTCTTAGGTTACTCAATTACTTGACCTTCATGCCTCTTTTCATGTTCTCAAAACCTCACTATCATGCTCAATATTCTCACTTTCATTTCATAAAACATATTACCAAGAATATATAAGATGTTTGGACCTGTACCATTCTCTCTCATGGTAATCACTACATACCATAATAACTCATCATGCCTTCACAAGAACCTTATGACATTATGATCACAAGCTCATACAAAAAGACCACTCACCATGCATCTAGACATCAATGAAAACAAACTTTAACATTAATGACATTAGATTGACATCAATGACAACATTATGCCAAAAAAATTGGAAAATAGTAATTTATCTTTTCTTGTACACATTTGATCCAATCCATAGGTTGCATCGCCTCCTAATGTTGTAAGGAAAAAATTAAAATTTGCAATTTTAAATTTATCTTTGATTAATTTTATCATCTAACTCTCTTATTGGGTCACCATACCTATCATTTTGTAGATGTAATAATGTAAAATTATCTTTTTTAGATTTTCAATTCTCTTTATATCTCTTCCACAGGTTGGGGCACATGGTCAGGTTGTGCAAATGTAAATAAAGAAAATTAGATATTGATTTGTATTTTTAAGAACATTACTCTCTTCCCCTAGGATAGTATATGTCCATATGGATTATTATAGATAGATAAAATAATTAAAATTACCTCTTTTAAATTTTACATCCTTTACTTCTCTTCTTTGGAGGCGTACAACCCTTTGTTCAAGTGGATTAAAACACATAAAAATTCAATTTGAATTTATCTATATCTCCACTTAATTAAATTTTTACCAGATCTTTAGTATGTAAGTTGAAGAAGCTTTCTAGAAGAGAATAATCTTTTGATTTAACATGACCCAAGAAAATAACAAAACTTTCATGATCTAGGGAAGAAGTAAAGATAAGTGCATACAAGTTGAATAAAGAGTCTTAGATTTGCAACAAAAATTTGTACATAATGGAAAAAGGAAATTGAAAAGTGGAGGTTTACATTTACATAATTTGGGTAAGTGAAATTTCAATTTGCATAGTTGAGGAAATAAAATTTGAAATTGCACGGGAAAGGGAAATGCCAAATGAATTTGTAAATTGCATTGAGTGGAAATTTGATTTTCTAAATTTCACAAAACAAAAAAATTAATTTGTAAATTACATGAAGTGAAAAAATAAATTTTCAAATTTTCACAACTTGGAAAAATTTTAGGGCATTTATCACAACTTGGGAAAATTTGAAAAACATTTAGACAACTTATAACAAACAGATTTATTTTTATAATTTGTAGGAAAAGCCAACGGCTTTTTACATAGGAGCTCGGAAGTGTTATTGCATTGTTTAGGAAAAATAAAATTTTTGGTCTACAATACAATTTTTTATTAATTAATCAAATATTAATTATAGATTAATTTTCATATTTTTCAATATTCAAAAAATTTTAACCCCAAACTTCAATATTAGAGACTTAAAACTCGTCTTTCTCAATTTTTTTTTTTTTCAAAAACTATGATTATAAGTATATAGTTATATAATTTTAATATTTAATAATGTTAATAATAATTGTACACACACACATTAACTTATTGGTCACATTGACTAACCTTTTAAATTTGAAGTGCACATGCATGACATTGATACCTTTTCTATTGATGGTAAGTTTATTCTATGAATAATACTGGATCATTTTTTTCCAAGTAGATTTTAATGTGCCCTTAAGGATGTAAAGATTCACTTAATATGTTGTTAACCTATGAGAAACCTTACCATATATATTGTACAAAAATGCAACAAACATAATACTATCCAATGCCCTACTTTTGTTTTGATTTTTTTTAAATATTTATTTTAGTCATTGATATAGTGATTTGAAATAAATTTTATTTATGTCGTTTGTAGTTTTAATTTACAAGAATAAGTTTAATGTTGGGTTGAATGCCTCAGGAGGGAAAATGTCATAGGTAAAATTTTTGATTTCACTAGAAATTGCTTGTATCTAGAGAATGGTTGTGCAATGGTGTACATGCAATAAAACCAACCTAGTAAGATGAATTCTTCATTTTTCATTCCTTATTTATATTTTTAGGTTAAATATATGAAAATTTACCTTTTATCTTGAACTGTGACTTTGAAAAAAAAAAAAATCTTTATTGATTTATATAAAAAAATTAATATCTATTTATTTGATAAATTTTTCACGTCAAAACTTTGAAATATTTCATTTACAAAAGGATTTTTGTTTACTTTCTGATTAGTTTTATTATGATGAGTAAGTAAGGACCTTAAAAGTAGTGATTAAAATTTTCATTAGTATTTTTTTAGTTATAATAAAAGTATGTATGATCGGTCCTAAGAAATGCATCATAATAATTATCTAACTCAAAATTTGGGCACATGTACCTTCATTAAATCCAATAATTAGTATGTTGATCAAATTATTAAAAATATGACACCTCATCGATACATCTAAATTTGGATGGTAGACTTTATCGAATCAAGGTTTCTTAAAGTTTCCTAACAAGGAGATCATACCTATTGAATTAATTTGTTAAATGTATTAATGTTGAAAATATTTCCCTGAATTTATTGATTAGGTGAAATTGATTAATTTTTAAGGGTAAGTGCATGGATTTGGGGGATAATTATATGAAAATTTTAGCTAATGTGATTGCATTAATAAATAACATGATCATATTATTTAATTATGCAATTGTGTTATTTAAATTATGGATCAGTAATTATCGACCCATAACATAATCATGTTATTATATAATGTGATCACATTATTTTAAGCAATAACATGATCACATTATTATTGTTTTAAATAATGTGATCATGTTAATAATGTGATCACATTCCCTGTGTTACCAAAAAAACTCAAACCTTGAATGCAAATTTATCATTTTGCATTTGAGTTTCCTTTGCTATCCTCCACTTCCACAATCACGTTTTGTGTGAGAGAGACAAAAAATTTATAAGAAGCCACTAAATTCATCCTAAGAAGATACTAATCGATTATTCCACCATATATAAGAGTAAGTGATAAAAATCTACACCTGTTAACCTAATTTTTCAGTATTTTCATTGTTTAACCCTATTTTTTAGTAATTTTATTAATTTTTAGTTGTAATTTGTTTGTTTTGAACAACCCATATTACTAACCCTCCATAAAACCCTCTTTTTCCTCCTCTTCTTAACCCTCCACCTAACCCTCTTGTTCTTCCTCCTATCCCTCCACCTAACTGATGTAGGAGCATCACTGCCAATGTAAATAAGATATCTAGTTTACATGTTTTGAATCTTTAGAAGGTGGTCAAGGTCATATGAAGTATATAGGATTCTTTATAAGTTTCTAGTTTAGTGTCAATTTTAATTAAGATTTGTATTGGACTTTCCCACCAAAATTGCTTCATTTAAAATTTTAAATTTTTGGTCCAAAGTTTGAAGCAATGGTCATGTTGGTAGGTATTGTCAATAAGGTGGTCTTGTTGTGAAGACTCTCAAGTAGGTCAAGGTCACATAGTCACTTAAGTGACTCATGTAATTAGTCACCTTGATATTGATGATTAGTGATTAGGTAGTTTTACCCTTTCCCAACATCTAAGAGGAAGTTGGGAGGAAGTTAAGAGTTAGTTATGACAAGTTTTGGAATCTTTTTGATAGAGGTAAGTGTTTTGTGTTGGAAAGAGTCACTCAAAGAAGAAAAAAAACATGATGGGGATGGATTTGAGGGTATAATGAAGAAAATCCCCAAGAATTTGAATAATCAAGTTCTTTGTTTTGAAGGTAAGACTATTGACAAATCCTAAATTCTATGTAAGTAATAATATTGAATGTGTGAATGGAATATGAACAGAGTATTTAAATTAAAGAGATGTGTTGATATATTGGTAAATTAAGTGATTTTACTTGTTTTTTTAAAGTTATTTTAATTCTATGAAGTAATTTTCATTTATTTTTGAGGAAAAAGTAGAGATAGATAATAGATCACTATATGTTCTGTGTCAAGATGATTATATGTGGATATATATAGAGAAGTGGTTTGGTGTAGATTAAATGAGCATGCATATGCATGATATGAAACTCTTGGAAATTATTTTAATTATTTTTTCATGACTTCATATTTATTGGAATACAAACTTCATTGACTGGTTACCTTCATACCCTGTTTGTAGATAGTGTTTTCACTATAGGCATACAATCAACTGTGAAACAAGGGAAATGAGGATACAAAGTCACAAAGAAGGATTTAAGTGTTTGGTAAAGGTATTTTTTATAAGATATCTATTTTAATTTTTATGATGGATTAAGTCATTCCAATACTTAGATCCTAAGAATCAATGGAAGTTTGGTAATGTTGAAACCTAATACATAGTCAAGTAGGGTAAGTAGAAAGAGTGTAACAATGGTGTGAGAGGAACTCAACAAAGATTAAGAAGGTATAAAAGAGTATTTAAGTACTTATGTGATAATTTTTAGGTAGGTTAAGTTGATATAAACACTTAATGACAAATAAAACCCCTTACTATTAACATAGAGTAGTTACAGGTTTACATAAAATAATGTAAACATCATGCACAAAGGCATCAATGAGGAAAATTACTATTTGGAAAAGGTGTGTAGTCATTTTAAAGGTCATAAAAGCCATTAAAAATCATTTTAATTCATTTAAAATGTTCAAAATTTATTAAAAACTCTTCTCGGGCTTGATAGTCAACCCACAACCTTATTTATAGGGTTTTCCAACAAAAAATAAGTTTCTATAAGATTGGACTGCTGGAAAAACTTAAAAATTGGTGAAAAGATTTAGTTTGATGTGATTAAAGATATTTCATAGGTGTTATATTTTTTCCATAATTTTTATTACATTTTTGGGAGGTCTGAGTGTGAGTTAGGGTTAAGGGAGGCCTTATAGGCCTTAATAGTAGCCTAAAAGATCTTCAAAAAGTAGTCAAAACTTTGAGTTAGGGTCTAAGATTCCATAGGAAGATAAAATAACATAAAGGGTATTTTTAAAAGTGGTTTATTTTTCAAAACATTTTGGTATGGCTATGTACTAAGCATTTAAGCCCAAAAAAGGGCTACTAGAGACCTTGTCACATTGGGAGAAGTTGTAAATGATATGAGAAATGTAATGAGGAACCTTGTGGAATGAAGGGGAGGATAAGTAGGTCCTATTTGAGAATAATAATGATGAGAATAGATATCCTAAGGTCATGTAAATCTTGAGTAAATTTTAAGTTAAGGGACCAAATAGTTCTTACCAAGGAATAAGCAAAGAGGATGAAGACTAGAATTGCAAGTTAGAAATAAAGTGACAAGTGTGATCATGATGAAAGGTTGCATAGTACTAATAGATAATGATTGTTTTAAAAAAAATACAAGAGAAGTCTTTTAAAAACTAATGGAAAAAAATAAATTAATAAATAGAGAACATTGTATCAAAAGAAGGCAACTTATAAAGAAATTATGTAAACAAAGTGAGGTAGTAAGGGTTGATATGAATGATTTTCATGTTTCATTTCCAAAATGACATCTATGTGATGACCTCTACATCACTAACCATCTTAAAATTTCAAAAAATCCCCTAGGAAGTTAGGAGATTCTAATTGACAACATTATGGGAAATAAAATTGAAATTGAATAATTATTTGGGAGAATGAGGGATCCTACATCCACCAACCCCTACCGAACCTAGCTAGTGAATTCCCTAGAGACATTATCAGATTAAATTGACTCTATAACGAGTCAAATTGATATATGGAATTCATATAGGGATAATTTTAGGGCTTATTATGCTAAAAATTTGATAGCTCTTGAGGTCAAGAATAAAAAATATCAAAATCCTTCATTTGTACCTTATTTATTGACCCAACCACTAATGCCCCATTTCTCATAACCATTAAATGTTTTCCAATCCATCACTACCAACATTACTTAATCATATCCAATTTTTGGGATCAATAGTGGATGGTGTTTGATTATCCATTGTGTAACAACCATGAGGTCCGATTATATTTTTGAGGAAACTTTACTATGAGTTTATCCTCAATGAGATTTTGAACTATTTTTATTTTAGTGAGTTTCAAGGCTAAGGGAAAGGCTTTGTATAGGATTGACTAAGTGAACATCATGCACCTACTTAGCCTATGAGGATCTTTATCTAAAAGCCACTTGAGCCCAAGATCCCCTCTAAATTTTAGTAGGTCATGGAGATTGACACTCTGTATGCTCTTAATTCACTCACTAATACACTCATTCAACATATGAGTAGGCTCTCATAGACTAATGCTAGAGATGTGCATACTTGACCCACCCTTGTAGTTCTTGTGGAACTATGTGTAATGGACCTTATGATGATAATGGTGCTAGTGGTTCAAAGGGATTGGAGAATATTCTTATGAGTGATGAGTTTTTGGTATGAAAATTTGGTGTACATACATCAGACACTACACAAATGCAAGTATATTTTATATAAATTTCATATTAAATTTAAGTTATATTTTTAAATTTAAAATAGCTAATAATTAATTTACATAGAAATTGAATAATATATGTGTCATTTTTTATGTCACTGGAGGTGATAATGCCTTCATCATCATAGTTGACATTTTTAACATTTGATTTATCACAACCATTATTTACATATTTGGATCCATCTACTAACCCATCCACTACTACATCTGTCTATGTTAGGATGACACCTTTTACTTATATAGAGGTAACATTTTGAGTTAATATTATGCTATATGTACATTTATTATATGTATATTTGCCTTGTTGGTTTAAGTCAAATTTATCTATCAAGTATATTGATGTATAGGTTCTAACAAGATTACCTGATATGGATGGAAACACACACTTTAAACCTCTACAAAATACCTATATCTAATCTTTTCTTGTCCTTTTTTATCTTTTGTCTTCAACCTCTTTATCTCTTCAATCACTTTGCATTTACTAGGTCTTTCTTGTTCACTCTTACCTACTCAATGGATCTTAAGCCTCCTTGTATTCACTTAATCCTCCTTATCTACTTGAAGTAATTTTAATAATAAACTACCTTTGCAATATTTCCTTTTAACATCAACCTCCTTAGTTCATACTCTATTTTCATGTTCTTTCTCTTTATCCTTGATCTATTCTTTACAATCTTCTTATGTGTTTTCATAGGTCTGCATGACACTTTGATTTTGTCCTTCCATAATACTCATAAGATAATATACCTACTCAATTAAATCTCATTTCATGTATCCAACCATTCCACACAACCCCCAAGATTCAACTCTTCACTTAACTCTTCTTTCCTCTTTGACACCGTCCTTCTACTAGCCCTTTTTTGAGGCAACCCTTCTTATTCTGAGTAAACTAAAAATGTCCTAACCAAATCAAACCCACATTTAGATACCCATTTACATCACATATCTCATTTATAGAATTTCATAATCTAACTCTTTGGAAAACACCTAACTCAACACCCCTCAAGATTAATTAGGTCTCCTAAGCCTAATTAAAGGCTACTGACTATGAAACTATACCATATGAACTCAAATCAACTTTAAACCTTCAAAATCATCTTCTTCCTATATAAATACACCTATCCATAAATTTTGGAGATGGGTTGATAATCTTGGGGGTACCATGAACCTTTGGAAGTTGTTATGAAGTATCACAAACCATTAAAGAGGAACCATAATAGTTGCAAGCTATGAGAATGGGCTCAGTGGTACTTATATAACTACTTTTGGCATATCCCACAAATATCCCATGAATAATATCATTCAAGATTAGATAGGGTTAGTTCACATGCCATGAGGATGCATATAAAATGAAGAACACATATCTATGGGTCCTTCGAGGTAACACTATCTTGAAAATGAAGTTGCTAAGACAATATAGTCATATTCTCATTTTGAATTATGTCACCATTACCATTATACATAAACCCACATGTTACCCTTGAAAATGAGTGATAATAGCAAGGTAATTTAAGGTAAAAGAGAAGAAATGCACATGAAGGGTAAAAATACAAGGAATTAGATTTAACATGATCAAGACACATCATAGTGGGAAAATGTAAAGATGACTCATAAATTTGACCCCTTTTTCCATTACTTCCATATCAATTTATACAATGCAATTTTAGTTCATTGGTTGATGTAACCGCTAATTATATTGCATCAAATCCACCCAAATCAACTAACTTTCAACTTGATTGAATAATTCTGACTATTAATCTACCTACAACCAACTCATAAATAGGTTACAAATTCAAATAATTGAACTTTAATTTTTTTTAGGATTAAAGGCATACTCATAGCCACAATTAAAATAGTTGGCTAAATTAATTATAATTAATTTCAAATAATATCAATGTATACCTAATCAAAACCTTAACATTTCTCATTGATTATTAAAACATCAAAAATCATACTTTATGGATCATTAACTTAACAATTCAACTCTAAGAGTCGTCTCAGACATAAAGGACCATGACTCAGGCCCCAACATTAAATTGACTTATTTAAATAAATCTAATGAAATAGTTATTTAAATAAATTTATATTTTATTAAGTGACTTCACTTAAGATGTAGTGATAGTAGGACTTAAATATTACTTCATTTTATTACAAGATCTTATACATGCTTATAATATTTGATGACCAATTTAAAGGTGTGGTTTGTAGGAAGGGACAGAGTTAGGAAAAGGGGGACTACAAATTTTGGTGTTGACCTTACCTTCTCATTTTTGAGCCATAAACTTATAATACACATGATGATTCAATTATAATATCTCATTACACCTTTTTCTTTGGCCACAACAAAGGTATAGATTTAAATTTTAATGCCTCATTACACCTCTTACTTTGGCTATGATAAAGTTATAAAGGGTAGACAACATTTCTACTCAACATTCCTTATGCTAGAAAACATTACATTGGGTCTCAACAACTTGTATCC
This sequence comes from Torreya grandis, assembly GCA_037957365.1. Lineage (NCBI taxonomy): Eukaryota > Viridiplantae > Streptophyta > Pinopsida > Cupressales > Taxaceae > Torreya > Torreya grandis. The sequence continues at coordinate 61,511 of JARHVA010007814.1, forward strand.
CCATTGACAAGTTTGGGGAGAGCCATCATTTATGTTGGTACTAAATTTTTTGCTAATCTTAACAATTACACCTTGCAGTTTCTTTCAATTCTACATCCAAACTATTTGCCAATTTTGTTCTCTTGAGCTAAAACAAGATAATATATTTAGATGGTTAAAACTTGATATATTGGACAAGGACCTCCATTCCTTGACTTATTGGTATAATGTTATTTTCACACACCTTCATCAAGAGGTGGATTCACCATGGCTCACTTCTTTCTATTGGTTGGGTGCTTTCCTAAAAATCAAGTCATCCATCAATTATAAATGAATGTGATATCAATTCATGTATTATATATAGAGATATAGATGATTTATGTCACACATATAATAAAAGGATGATGGACATATATGTATAGCTCAACCTTTCCATAGTAAATATATAATGGTATTTTAATCTCTCTAAAGAATCTTTACAAGGAAAAATTTATTGATATGTCTCTTATTCCTTTTCTCTCCCTACCTTTGCCTTGTCGAAATGCTACTATTCTTTCCACCTCCTACTCCCTACATGTATTAAAATTTTTTATATTACCTACAATATGCAAACTACTTGATATTATCGGCCATTGCACATTATATGGTAGTTACAATTCCATGATTCTTGGTTTACATTGTCTTTTCGATATGCACATTGAAATATGTTGCCATATATATCTTGGTTTACATTGAGAAAAACTTTCCATTTATAAGATTTGATAATTTATATAAAAGTACGTGAGACATTATTTACATGAATAGTTGATGGCTCAAGTAGACACTCTTCCCTCTCTATGAGCTGATATAGATAGGAATTACTATTGTAATATCATCTACACAGGTGTTGACAGAGGTATATATTAGTTTGTAATTTTGAATTGTAAAAATAGACTTGTAATATAATATACAATGCCTATATTATGTAAAATTAGAATTTTCTTGATATCATTAGATATTATGTTGGTGGATGTAATGATTTGTATTTATATCACGACAATATATGTATTATTGATTTTTCACACATGTGCCTATATTGTATGCCTATCATGACAATATATCTAATTTATATTCAATTTTTATTTCATTATGTGTTATTGTATAGTGTTATTTTGATCCTCTAAACTATTATCTATTTTATTTGTATTTAATTTTATACACAAATGAGGATTAAAAATTATTCTTTTCAATGCTATAAATCTCAGACCTCCCATATTTTTTTAAATTAAAGTTTTTATTTCATTGTGTAGTGGAATTTGTTGAGAGGGTGTTTCAAAATCATTATTACTTTCATTGTTTAAAGGTGGGATGACATTTTATTCATTATTTATTTCTTCATTATATGTTTCCATGAAATTTTATTGATGGTTAATTTCATAATTATTTGTTTCCATCAAATTTTCTTCATACATAGACTCATCATTTTTTTAAATTTCATTATTATTCATTTTATTATGGTCAATTTCATCATTATTCAATTCATTATGGTCAATTTCATCATTGTTTAATTCATTATTATCAATTGACTCAGTATCTATGGCATTTGGTTCATCAAGATTAGGGTTTGTACCTTGTATACCATGAAATTTTTGCATTTGTATCTTATTTTTCTCTCTCAAATCTTATAATTCTTTTGGTGTTTTGTTCTTCAATATCTTATTCTTCCTTGAACGTGATCCATCACCCATCATGGACAATTTATAGCTTTTCAAAGGTGGGGTTAGGTACATAGGTACCACAAGTCCCATAGAAGTACACAGAGAATGTTTATGGGGACACAATTCTTGATTTAGATTAAAAATAGATGTTCAAAATTGAGCTTAGTATATAATAATAATAATAATAATAATAATAATAATAATATGATCACATTATTACATAAAACAATTGCATTATTTCTTATACTAGGTTCTAATTCAACATACATATTGAGAAGTGTATGTTAATAATAATGTGATTGCATTATTACATAACGTGATTGCATTATTTGTTATATTGGATTCTAATTTAACATACATATTGATAATCATATGTTAATAATAACGTGAATGTATCATGGAATAACATGATCACATTATTTTTAATACTTGGTTGGGGTTAGAAATTGACATTGAGAACCAAGTGTTGTCAATATTAAGAATAACATGATAGTGATATACTTAATATAGATTAGGGATTAAGGTATTAGTGCATAGGGTTTAAGGATTAGGGATTAGGGATTACAATTTATGGTTTAGGGATTAGGGATTATAATTTATGTTTTAGGGTTTAGGGATTAGGGATTAGGGATTAGGGCATGTAGGGTTTAGGTTTAAGGGCTTATATAAGGTCTAATCACTCTATGTCATGTGTGAACCTAAGTTTTACTATAAAAGATGTTAAATGGTACTAAATTGATTAATAAATAGGGAAAGTTTTTGGTTTACTATTTAGCATATAGTGTTAGGGGTTACTTTTAGGGTACACATGTCAATCAAAAAGTAATTCTTAGTCTAAATGATGTTAATCTGGGCTAAAATGATTGGTCAAGGGTTTAAAGAGTTATATTTATGTTTTAGAGTTTAGGGATTAATAAATTTAAGCATTAGGGAATGGGGTATAGGTTTTAGGGTATATAAGGTATAATCATGATGGAAATTGGGGTAAATTAGAGCTGATAAACCCCCAAATCACATTTTATAGTTATGAAATTAAGTTGAATGGGCTCGAAATAGCCCCAATTTCCTTCATATGCATAGCTAGATTGGTAATCCAAAGGCTAAGTGCATTTTAAGACATCTCATGATAAAATTAGTTATATCATAAGGCATGTATGTTTTTGGTATGTAGTGGGCATTAGGGCATATGACTTACAATTTATGTTTTAGGGATTAGGGATTAGGGATTAGGGCATAGGGTTTAGGTTTAAGGACCTATATATAATGTCTAATCACTCTATGCCATGTTCAAACCTAATTCTTACTACAAAGGATGTTAATTGGGACTAAATCAATTGGTAAATAGGGAAAGTTTATGGTTTAAAATTTAGGGTATAGTGTTTAGGGTTTAGGTCTTAGGTTTTAATGTATATATGGTTTAGGGTACATAGGGTCAACTAATAAGATAATTGAGGATAATTTGAATCACTTGGACCCATTTGTGACTATTGAACATGTTTTGGGTTTATTATTATACCTTGGATGGCATTGTGCAGATTGAGTGAATTAATCAAATGGGGAAATTAGTCATGTGATTTAGGCTAAACTAAGTCATGTGAACTTAAATATTAGTCTAAATGATGTTAATTTAGGCTTAAATTATTGGTTCAAGGTTTAAAGAGTTTATATTTATCGTTAAGATTTTAAGGATTAGGAATTTTAAGGATTAGGGCTTAGGGTATAGGTTTTAGGGTATATAAGGTACAATCATGAAGTTAATTGGGGCAAATTTTAGCTCCTTAAACCTATATCTGTGAGTAAAGAATGTGATTTTGAGATCAATTAGACCCCACATCATCATAGATTGAGATAATTAAGTTAATCATGTTTTAATGAGTGATACAATTTTGACCAAGTTCATCCTTGTGAACCTGATTCTTATTATATATATAAAGGATGTTAATTGGGGATAAATTTATTGGTTTAGGGTTTAGGGTCTATAATTTAAAGGGTTTGGGGTTTAAGGCTTATGGATTAGGGTTTAATGTAAATGGTATAAGGTTTAAGGTTAAAATTGAAGGGTACAGGGTTTAGGGTTTAAGATAGTAGATATAGGGTCCAATCACTAAGGTAATTGAAGAACATTTGAGCTACTTGTTTACCTATTTATGACAATTACCTTCATGTTTGCATTTATGATAAAATTAGGATCAGTAATGCCATGTATATATTACATACATGTTATACAATCGATTGATCCATAAATTTTGTTTATGGACTCAATTTTTCCTAGATCATGCTCCTAATTACACAAATTCACTAATTGGATCAATTCATGATAGAATTGATCTTTTGATTTTGCCCCAAATCATATCTTACTCTTGAAAGGGTTCAAATTGGCATCAAATGCCTCTTAGATTAAAATAATCAACTAGCCCCCTCTTTGGTTAATTAGGTTTAAGGGAATAAAAATAGCCCCAATTTACTTCAAATGCATAGCTAGATTGGTACTCCAAAGGCTAAGTTTTGGCCATATGTTTAAAAAGTGAATTTTATAACATCTCATGATAAAATTAGTTATATCATAAGGCATGCATGTTTTTGATATGTAGTGGGAATTAGGGCATAGGGCTTACAATATATGTTTTAGGGATTAGGGATTAGGGGATAGGGTTAGGTTTAAGGACCTATATATAATGTCTAATCACTCTATGCCATGTTCAAACCTAATTCTTACTACAAAAGATATTAATTGGGAATAAATCAATTGGTAAATAGAGAAAGTTTATGGTTTAAAATTTAGGGTATAGTGTTTAGGGTTTATGGTTTAAGTGTTAGGTTTTAATGTATATATGGTTTAGGGTACATAGGGTCAACTAATAAGATAATTGAGGACAATTTGAATCACTTTGACCCATTTGTGACTATAGAATGTGTTTTTAGGTTGTCATTATACACCATGTCATTATGCAGATTGAGTGAATTAGTCAAATGGGGTAGTCAATCATGTGATTTAGACCAAACTGAGCCTTGTGAACTTAATTATTAGTCAAAATCATGTTAACTTGGGCTAAAATGATTGGTTCAAGGTTTAAATAGTTTATATTTATGGTATAGAATTTAGGGATTAGGGCTTAGGGTATAGGATTTAGGGTATATAAGGTATAATTGTGATGGTGATTGGGGTAAATTTAAGCTCCTTGAACCTAGATCTATGAGTAAATAATGTGATTTTGGGATCAATTAGCCCCACATCATCACATATTGAGCCGATGAAGTCAATTGTGGTAATGAGTGATGCAATTTTGACCAAGTTCATCCCTATGAACCTAATTCTTACTATATACAAAGGATGTTAATTAGGAATAAATTTATTAGTTTAGGGTCTATAGTTTAAAGGGTTTGGACTTTAGGGCTTATGGCTTAGGGTTTAAGGTAAGTGGTACAAGGTTTATGGTTTAAGTTAAATGGTACAGGATTTAGGGTTTAAGATATCAGATATAGGGTCCAATCACTAAGGTAATTGAAGAAAAATTGAGTTTTTTGTTCACCTATTTGTGATAATTACTTGAACATGTTTGCATTTTTTATAAAAGTAACATCAGCTAATCCATACATGATGCATACATGTTATAAAATTTATTGAGCCACAAATTTGGTTTAAAGGATCAATTTTGCCCAAATCATGCCACTAATTTCATAATTTGACCAATTGGATCAATTCATGATAGAATTGAACTTTTAATTTTGCCCCAAATCATATCTTGATCTTTAAGGGGTTCAAATTGGCCTCAAATGCCTCTTCGATTAAATAAATCAACTCTTTAGTTAATTATATATGACATGATATTAGGATTAATTTCACTCCAAATCATATTTAATATATAATTTAAAATACATTCATATGGCTCATCTTGACTCTAATTACCTCCATAATTAAACTAATCAACATTTGCATTCATTAGTTGATGACTTTAAGTTTATTGAGATCAAAACCATATTATATACATGTAGAACTTGCATATAAATAAATTATGTTTCTTTTATTCAACTGAGATAATGAAATTGGAGCTGATCAACCCTCAAATCATATTTTATAGTCATGCAATTAGGTTGAAGGGACTTGAAATAGCCTCAATTTACTTCAAATTCATAGTTAGATTGGTACTCCAAAGGATATGTTTTGGCCATAGGTTTTAAAAATGCATTTTATGACATCTCATGATAAGACCAGTTATATCCTAAGGCATGTATATTTTCATCATGTATGTTTGTGACATCTCTAAACTTGACAAAAGACAAGTTCTTATATGCAAAATAGGGTACTAACACATTGATATATCTTTAAAATAGATCCTTATAAAACTTCACTTACTAACTTAAACAATATTATCAAAGACTCAGACAACACTACAAAGTTTATAAAAGTTTTTTACAGGTTCTAAACATCACCAATTATCCATAAAAACTAATGCAGTCTTATTTAACCAAATTCAACCTCTTTTAGGATTGTATACACTCTTGACACAAAAAAAAAATGACCCTTGATTTAGTTATTACTTTTTCAAAACACCATTTGAATCTTTTGAAGACTACAAATTCTTTTTTAAATACCAACTTTCAAATAACTAATCTTTAAACATTTATAATATCATTTAAATCTCTTTTAAACATAATACTCTAGGTCCATTAGTACTCAGTCAGAAGATCCTTGTACTCCAATTGATTTTTGGACAATATAATTTATTTAATCATGTAAAAAATGAAATATAAATGAAATCTACTAAATTATGAGTGATTTGGATCAATGGATCACCAAAAACCAACTTTTGACTTCTTGACCCTGTCTAGGATGAACTAGGACCATCAACATTTTAAGTAAGATTATACTTGTGTCAAATGAACAATTAATTGATTCATAGGTTAATAAATATCTAATTATAATTTAATGCTATCAAATCTTAACAATAACATTGGTCCCAAACAACAATATTAATCGATGAAACTTTGTTCTTAAGAATACTAGGCCTAATGGCTCCTTTAGTAGGTCAAAATACAAATTTAGATTCTAGGATGTTGTGAATATATAACATGATCATGTTATTAATGTGATCACATTATTAAGTACTGTGATCATGTTACTAACGTAGTTAATATCATGATCATGTTAACACCATAATCATGTTATTAATATTATCATGTTATTTGAATTTAAATTCAATTCCCACACCTTTTAGCTTGGGAATGGCTTGGATTCCTAAGCCAAATGCTTGGACCTATCAATATACAGTTGAGTTTTGAGAGTTATGATAAAAAAATAAAAAAAAATCAAATTTGATTGAAAAATACACTAATAATTTTAATGTGAAAATTCAAAACCTTAATACCATCATGACGATCATGCTCTCCTCTTTCCAGAAATATGAATTTTATAATTTTTGGATATATTTAAGGTTTAAAACTATGTTGATTTCTAACTATACCTTTTTAGACCACTACATGCTACAAACATACATGATTGTACATGTTCATTTAATTTTTGATCCAAGTGAAAAATAAGTTATATGGTCACAAACTAGGCCTAATTCTACACGCATTCAAAAAAAATGATTTACATTTTTTTGAGGTAGTTAGGTGCATCACATGAATGACTATCCATTTTTTTGTCAGTTTTTAGGATCTATTTACTTGTAAAATTCATAAAAAAAATATACATCACAAACTAGAAGGTCTTATCTAAATTTTACCTAAAGGGTTTCAAAAAATATTAAACACTGCTCAAAAAATGGTGCACCTCATGACCGTCTATCTACTATGTTTTCTAAAAAATAGGAGTTCCTCTTCAAGTTTTAGATGTTTAACTATTTATACTTAAAGAATTTTAAAAAAAAAGTTTTTGGAAACTAAACTCTAAATTATACATTTCATGTTCTTATACCATCTTCAAATTTGGAGTGTAGATATCTCAACTTATTTACACAAGTTCAAATTTCTAGATAATCATGTCCATAGGTAGGCCACTTTTTGTCCCCCAACTTTGTGCACTTACCCTTAAAATAAATTTTTCTTACATTTTTTGTTTATTTTTTCATTCAAAAAATTATTATTTGTATCTATAATAAATTTTAAAACTTGAATATAATATTATCATAAGTTTTTTTCATTGATTAAATTGAATAGTTTATTAAAAAAATAAATTACATATTCATAGCCTTTCAATGTAGTGATTTAACATTTAATTATTTACAAATAAATTAATCATTTAATTTTAAAATTTATCTCTTGTTATTTAATTGATAGATTTGTCCCTTGTTTATTAAAATATGAATTAGTTTGCATATGATCTATACTTGGCAGATATTAATAATAACTAGCAGTTTCATGAAGGAATCACATTACAAATTTTGATAGAGAAAAATAAGCAAAAAATTAATAGATTTTAACACAAGAAAATAAATATCCACCGACACATTAATGTTGACAACATCTCTAGTGGAAACTCCATCAGAAGCAACCAAGCCTAGCACTATGATGTAAAGGCACCAATTCATGACACATGTCAGAAGTGTGGGAAGTTGTTCATATTCATCCTCCAACTGAGAATGTCGACCATCAATTAAGGACAATATGCAAGGGTAGTCCAGTAGGTGCATACCTATTTGAATAAATTTACTAACATATTTATTAAATTTATATAAACTAATTATGAATTAACACAAAATATTAATTGCAAATTTTTTATAAGAACCAAAGTGGTTTTATTTTTATGTTTTTAAATTTAAGATATAATGAATAATTACATATAATATATTATTTATTAAATTTTGAAAAGAAAATACACAAAACCATTTACATAAAACTATTTATAACACATTGTACATACTAAATTATAATATTAAATACTTGAAAATTCTAGTTTTGACCTACCTTCAACCTACATGACTTTTATGTACATATATGTATTTTATTTTCCATTCTCTTGCATCTACATGCTCTTCATGAGTCTAATCCTCTGTAATTTCTATCAATCACCTAAGATAATTACCCTAGTGTTCACTAAACCAATAAATTATCATACTTAGACATCTCTATATCATTTATATCAGTATTCTTGTCTCCTAGCAGGAAACATGAGATTAAAACAATACCATCCATCTAAATCATTTAAATCTTATAATTTTATCTAGTGCTTAACAATAGTTAGATTTCAAATTCAAATAATTCATATGGTTCATCCCATCCATATTAAATTTATGAGGTATTATAAATCACAAAAATAATCTCATATAAATACAAAATAAGTGTAATCATATTATTGAACTAGCTAGAATATATCAAGTATACTCTAACACTTTCACTCTTAGCCTTGAATCACCTTAAGCCTAAGCCAAATTTATCTTTTCCAAAGTATATAAATATACACTATAGTTTCATACACTCAAAAAAAACTATTTAATTTGGCAATGAAATATCTCATAGGCTCATAAACCTCCGTTTTCATTTGTGTAAGCTGAGAAAACAATGCATGGGCATCTTCAGCCGGTTTAAATCTATTTTCAAATTTAGTCTTCATAATATTCCAATTAGTAATAGATCATGGAGTGAGGTGGTAAAACCATCTACAAATCCATCATGAAGCATTTCAACAAAAAACCTCATGGCAACATCTTCATGTTCAATGCCCAAAATGCCACATACAACATTAAAGGCTACAAGGTGTTCATCTGGATGTTGTTTTCCATCTTCATCAAAATTTGGAAAGTTATTTCTCAAGCCATTTAGAATATCATGTAATTTTCCTAGAACCAATAGACCAATCATATTTCCCCATGGTAATGACATAGTTTGAAAGACTGTTTATAGGGGAATAATAGTTCTTGATAAGATAAGAGCTTGACTTGGCAACATCCCTCCTTTGGGTTGTTTATTTTTTAATAGGAGTCAAAGGAAGACTAGTTGTTCTTTTAACTTTTCTTTGATGTTCAGGCCTCAATTTAAAACTAGAATGTTATTATAATTTATAAAAAGGGTCAACTTCACCTTTTGACTTACTATCTCTATTGAATCTCTTTTCTACCAATTTGGAAGAAAGTTATTGGAATTGAGGTGTATGTTGAAGTTGAAGAGATCTTTGAGCCAGCCTTATTTGTTGTACTCTTTGTGTAGTTATTGCTTTTACTCTATGTGCTAAATGAACTGATATTCTTCTTATAAGATTATAATGGCCCTATGAAAATGTGCTAAATTGGTCATATTATCCCATGCAAATATTCTTAAATCTAATCAATATCTTCCTAAGTCTAAGTTATCTAGTTAAGACTAGGTTGAAGAACTGGGGCCTACACTCCCTGAATTGTCATGAGATGAATTCTATTATGCATTTATTCCTCATGACTATATAGGCAATTTTCTTAGCTTGTCTCTTATCTTGAATTCTTGAGTTTATTTCAAAATTCTTTCAAGGAATGGCAGCATGTGTTTCTTCTATATCCAATTCTACTCTAATGACATCAATCTAATCATTACTCATTCTACTATTAAAGGCAAATGATCAAAGACTTGAGGGTAAATTTTATTCTAAAGCTTCATCCCAATTTAAACTAGGTTGATGATCAGGATTATGAGAGCTTAATATGGTCATGTGATAATTTACTAATTACAAGTACCCTAATGATTTCTATTGAATTTTATATGTTCTTGAATTCTTTCTATATGATTAATTTATTAAATATAATTTTTTAGCACAATTTGGAATTGGAGTATAGAAACACTATTAGAGTCCCATAAAAGCTATCTAATATTTGATAGAATATCACTTTGCATTAATTGTTTCGATCATAAATCAGGCTGGTGAAGTGGTTCTTGAGATTATGGTAGAGTCATGTGGACCAAAAAAATAATGTGGGTAGCATGAAAGTTGTAAAAGAGTGCCCCATGATGGGAACCAAAAATTGTTGGCATGAAAATTTTTTAGGGGACAAATCATTAAATTTAAGTCAATGGCATAGGGAACAATATCCCTCTCCTATTGGAAGGTGTAACTACCTTTATTGAAAACCAAAAAGTTTACTGAAAAGAAAATTTTTACATTTTTTTTTTAAATTTTTTTGGGGTAGTTATTTTACCTGAAAGTATGAGAAGGAATTTTTAGAAAGGAATGATTTTAGATGATACATTTGTCAAGTTAAACACCAAATATCGACAAATACATTAGAGGTAAAATTAGCATTGAGGAGTGAATCTCTCTCATTTAATGGGTTAAAAATACATATTCATATTATTAATAATATGAAACATACACTAGAAAAACTACTTGGCCTAGATAACAAAGACAAGAAACTCTTTGTATTTTCTCATACAAACAAAAAAAATATCATTCCTATTTCCATTGAGATTCCTTTAATATATCTAAAATATAAATCAAAACTCTATATGAAATTTGCAACCTAATTTCATGGTCTTAACAATCTATAAATGATAGCAATACAAATCAAGATCAATTATGTTGAATTAAGAGAAAAATACATAATCCAAAGGAGTTGTTATTACAAAGTTCAAAAATGCCACTTTGTATTGATCTTCTTGAATTATAAAATTCTATCTTCCTTTACAAGGTTTTGCCAAAATCCTTCTATTTTGAACCCTAATTATGAAAGCCTAACTTGTATTTATATGCTAAAATGGGTGGTTATGGTGAAAATCACATATTTTACCTTTTTATAGAGTTACAAAAACACCAACAAGAAATTACAACTTGAAATGGTGCAAAAATGTTTTGAGCACTTAGCACCTCTTGAAAAAAACATTTGGATTTTTTACAATGCTTGCAAAGAACATTGTTGATTTGCACAACTTGAAAAAGCAAGTTGTTAAAATTATAAAATAAAAATTTCAAAATGACAACATATATCTACTAGGGGAAATATAGTTCGACAATACAAGCTAGGTGTAAAAGAAACATGAGAAGTAAATACCAAAATGTTGAGAATAATTTTTAATATTCTTGTTGCTTCATTAAAAATTCTTTCCATTTCATAAAATTATTGAATATTTGGAGAAACAACATTATCAAATCTTCATCTCGTCCATTTGTATACCTATAAGCGATATTTGTTGAGTAGTATAATTCTCTCATTTCTTGAAGTTTTCTTTGGAGACTGTTTATCTTCATGTTAAGATTATTAACATCTATTTGGTATTTGGCTAATAGGTGAAGTTTCTCATGATGAAATGAAAATATGGGATTAACAATTTCCTAAATTTGTTCTTTAAACTCTTCAATCATAGTTTCAATTGAAACCATATTCTTATATTGATCTTTGTCATTGACAAAAAGACACTTCAACCTTTTGGCCTCAGTGTCAATCTCCATCATCTCATCCCTTCCAAGTGACTTTACACTATTGAATTTCAAAGGTATTATTTAAATGATTGGATCTTGAATTTCATATCCTAGAGGAATTCAATTTGATAGATGACTTTTTATTTATTGATGAATCCTTTTTAAAAAAGGTCAATAGAGAATTTTTTTTGAGAATTCAATTAACTTAGGAATGAACTCTTCCCAGTTCTATTTTTATTCTACATAACCACTTTCTTTTGTTGTTAGTTATTCACATTATGATTGAATTTTAGATACCATTGTTATCATAGTGATAATTGATGAGGTTACCTATTTATTAATTTTTTAAAACCAATCTTTCACTATATTGCCCATTTGGCCTAACTCTTTCACTTTCTCCAATGTCTCAACATGAAGACTTGATGAAGTGATTAGTGGTTGAATTAGTCTCATAAATCTTTGTATCACTAAATTCAACTATTTTATTTTTTATTTTAACTCATCTTTCATTTCTTTGTCCTTATCTATTTTCTCAAAAATGGTACCAATCACCAACTATACGCCTCCCTTCATTCCTTCACTAGTAGGCTTTCCCAAATTATCCCTAGAGACCTGATAGTCTTCAATTATAATTTTTAATTTATCCTTTTTGACTACTGGAATTTCCACTTCTTCATACTTATCTCATTTTTTATCTATTACCATTTTTGAAACCATTCTCTCTTTCTTTGATCTTTTTGAAAAAAGGAATATTAAAGTACCAAAGTATATCTCCTTAGGTTAAAAAAAATTCTTATTTTCTTCACCACCATGGATAACCAATCTAAATTTGTTGTGCTTGAAGAAGGAGGTGGGCCAGAGGTTGATATTGGTGGGACCAACATAACTAAAGTGGAATAAGGTGTTTTTTTAGTTATAGCACCTTGAAAAAATGTTTTTACTTGTTCTTATTTTCTAGTTGTATCAATTGGAGTTCTTGGAGAGGAGACAATAGGCAATTCAAGATTTGAGGGAGAAGATGAATAAGCATGAGTGATCTCTTGTAGTGGGAAAGTAGATGACATAAGAAACAACATCTCATTTAAAGAAATAAATTATTGGGTTGTATTCTCTACAAGTTTTTGAGAATGTGGAAAACTATCAACATGATTTTTTTTAGGAATTGAAAGACTAAGATAAGAGATATTTTCACCTAACCTTTTTATTTTGATCTTGAGAATCTTTCATGGTGGAATGGATTATAGTTCTCACTCTTATTCTATCATTAAGGGTTCTTCAGTTGGACCTAATTTATCTACCTTATTTGATCCATCATGTTGTTTGTATAAGCTACCAAATTCATCCTCCCTAGGGGTTGTAGTGAAATCAATGTTTCCAACATCTACTCTTGAGCATGGTCACTGATGTCAATAATTGTCTTGGCTACATGATGCATTAATGATAAAGAGGTCAGTTAGTGGTTTGGAGAGCATATGCTAGTGATCCAAATTTATAAGGATAAGAAGGATGTTTCATAAGGTAAGAGATATAATTTGAAGGAAACCTAAAGTTTCTTGAGAGTTTATGTCAAGGCTCAGCACATAGTGTGCATGTTTGTGTACTTGTTCTTGATTTCAAGGTTATTGAGAAGGCTTGAGCATGGGATGCCTAGTCTAGTGTAATAAGGAACATGATGGCTCTTTGAGATGAATTCACATAGGCATAAGAGGATGCCTGAGAAAATTTGAACATGCATATGAGGCATTAAAGCACCCAAGTATGTTTTAAAGTGTGCCTATATAGGTAAGACCTATAGGTTTAATATGAAAGTAAACTAATCTTAGACTCTATCTAAACTAAATTAGGTAATAATATGTTAAAAAGACCTATGAAGTATTCAAAGTAGTGGTAGAACATGTGATAAGGTTATTGAACATGTGAATAAGGTGTAAAGTGTAGGAACAATACCTAGAGGGTTTATTACTAGGCTTAATATGATCTACAGCTCAAGAGCCTTATGTGCAAAGAGATAGAATGTGACCAAATGGGGTATGAGGTTTAGTTTCCAAGGAAATAATGGTCAAATAAGCATTAAAAAATGTGTGATATTTTTTTTCAAGAGTGCTCATGAATTTTCAAGACTTAAGTTAAAGGAGAAAGCATGAAAAAGAGTTTGAAGGTCTCCTTAGTGTGTGGAATGAAGAGTTACAGACCCAAGAAGGAACTTTTGATTATTTTTGGCATGTGTGAATATTGAATGGGAAGTTTATCTCTTGGAGAGAGATGTAAAATGGTTCTAAAAATATTTTCCAAGCATTAGGATTGGGGTTTAGGGGCAAGGTTTTATGAATAAATATTAAGAATAAAAATTAGTCTAAAACCCTCATAGTGACCCAATGGTGAATATTTTTTTTTTGGGTGGCCATAATGGATTGGTAATTATATTTTTATGATTTTATAAAGTAGAGGAATCCTCGAGGTACCTACATATGGCATTGAATTTTTAGGACATTGAGTGGAACCTATAGGAAAATACTTATTTTTGAAGAAGTTTATATAGAAGAGAAAATTTGCATTAGACCAAGTATGAAAATGTATGAATGGATAATATATAGGCTCATTATTTGTTTCCATAGTTTTATTTTGGTAATTTATATCTATGTGTCAACTATTTTGGTCACTCAAGTTGACCTATCACTAAACTAGGCTAATGGTGAAACTAGTGAGAATGAGTTTAGGGATATATTTTAGTGGATTAGGAATGGATAAAATTGATTTAGGTTGTTTTAAAAGACCTATAACTCATGTCCATTTTTTTAATATGTTATTAAGATCTTTGAAAATGGTGTTCACAATATGGCTTGTCTAAAGATGTGATAGTGAAGGAGTAAGGTTCAAAGTTTGATTTATACATTCCATATTTTCCATTAGAAATATATACCTTTATGATTTTAGATATTATAAATATGTAAAAGGATAATAATCATTAATCATTACTTCTTTTTTTATCTACATAGGTTTTGGAATGCAAGATCATCATGACTAGTCCATAAGGCAGAATAATGGTTTTGAGTAAGTAAGTGAGAATGGTGGGATGAAGGATATTTGAACTTATATGATAAATATAATGAATATTATTTTGTTTTTTATGACCTAAAATACCTATAAATTCCTTATATAAGGTTGAGAGTCACTTTGAGGAGTTGAGATATGGAAGCCAAAATGGCTTATTTGGTTATGTAAGAACTGTGAAAGAGAGGCTTAACAAATTGGTCTTTAAGACTAATGATTAACACTTGAAATTATAATATATCAACTTTAATATGATATATAATTCAAAAATTAAATATTAATGTGTATTATATGTATTTTAACTTCCATTAAAAGTGTTACAAATAGCATTCATCATGACTATGTTGGTAGACTTGTTGGTAGTTTTATGTAGTCATCTAGCAAAGATGAGTTTGGGGTGTTTTGAAAAGAATTTAAGAATCCATTTAATGTAAATATGTTATGTAGGTATAATAGGTTCATGATAATGTATTATTATTCATGATAATTCCCTATGAAAGTGTGGAGATTCAATTGTTTATGATTGGGTTTTGGAGCAGTTAGACAGTTCTGAGTGGTCATATAACAAGAGTATGTTTGAGGTAGTTTACCCTATTTGGTGACATATAATGAAAATTTTGATGATAATTAGGTCATTAATTTTGTTTTAATATTATTTAAGGACATGTTTTTATGGTATTTTTTGTTATATTCTTCAGATATTCAAGGTAGCCTTTTTTTGTGTGTGAAGGCCTAATGACAATTAGACTTTATGGCATGGTTCAAGGAGTAATATAAGATAAAAGGTGGTATGGACATATATTTTTGTTATAAATGGTATATTATATGTTTATTTTAAATTTTTAATTCATTGGTGGAGGCTCAAGATGTTCCAAGGGTTCAGAGTGGTAACATGTGCTTAGAGAAGGCCTAATTGCATTAGGTCTCTAGTAGGCCTAAAGGTGGTTTTAGTCCTTATGGGTTATGACCAACATATGAATTTAGTGTTTAAATTTTTAAATGTGTTTATTGACCTATTATAATAATTATCCAAGTGTGGAGTGATGTTTGGCTGACCAAGGTGGATGAGAGCAAAAGTCAAGTATTTATACAAGGCATAAAGGCATATTTGTGTTAGTTAAGGAACGAGAGTAAAAGAGAAACTTAAGGAGAATAAGGAGGTCATGGAGGCCATCAGATGGTATTATGGAATCAGTAATTAATATACAACATAATTTTTAAAGCTGAATAGTAAGGTCACATGACCTAATCAAGCCACATGAGGGTTATTTGAGAAAAGTAGAAGAAGGGGAAATTTGCTTTTTTGAAGAGGTAGATTAAGAGTGTTGAAGGAGTGATATTATATTGATTGAGATACCATGAAAATTAAATAATATATTTTTTCCTAATATATGATGGTGAGTGGATAGAGAAGATAGAGTGTTGAAAAAGAGGTCACCATCTATTGATTGAGAAACAAGGTATTGTGAAGGTGATTAAGTTTGTCTTAGCTGAGTTGGTACTTTGTCAAGAGGGAGTGGGAGATGATTTGTAGGTTGGATATTTTATAAGTTTACTTGAATTTTATGAGTTGGTGCTGAGTTATTTATGGGTTTGGTGCCTCCTTATAAGTTAGAGCTTATAAAGGACTAATTGAGTTGGTGCTTGACTAGTAAGGAGTTGGTGTTCCTTATGGGGTTGGTGCCTCACTAAATGTTGATCTATTAATTATAGTATAGTATTAAAAGTGGTGTTTTAGTGGGTTTTATCCACCATGAGAGTTTCCCACATAGATCCTATGTTCATTGTTATTCTCTTGATTCATGCTCATATGAATGGTTGATTATGCATTGTTATATCTCTAGATTAGTTTGAATGTGTGTTGAATGATAATTAGAATTGAAAGAAAATATTTTACATTGATTCACCCCCCCCCCCCTCTCAGTGGTTTTGATTCCAATAATTAGTATCAGAGTAGGTACTCTAGAGGAGGTTTGATAGCTTGAAGGTGATCTTAGAAGCACAAGATGGCTAAGCTTGTGAAGGTCATGGTTGAGGTTTACATAGAGGGATGCATGATGGTAATAGAAACATTGAATAAGAAGGATTATATTAAATCCAAGTCAAAAATAAAACCTAAGGAATTTGAATATATATTGAAAGAAATATATAGGTCCAAATCCACTTGATTATTATTATGTTGAGGTCATAAAATGGATGAATCAGGTCAAGACATTAAGGTGTCTTGTAAAACCTTGTTCTAGGCCCTATAAGAAGGTATGTACAAGTATCTTAGTGAAGTAAGCAAGAAAAGGATCATGAGAATTATTTATTGGTCTATAATACCAATTACATTCTTGGTAGAGGTATTATCCATAAGATTCAAGGATTAGAGATGATCTAAAGAGCATGTTTGACCTTGTGTTTTCATTAAGATACCATGAAGTGATCTAAGCCATGATATATTATCATGTGATTTGTATAAATGATGAAACATCACAAAGAGATATGAAAGTAAGTTATAAGTATCTATAAAGGTATAAATTTACAAGTGAAGATTGAGATTGATCATCAAAACTATAGGAGTTGAGTTGAGTCTATGAAGCTATCATAAATAAGCAAGGTATGTTAGAGGCCTGAGTATGTTGATGAGACTTATTGATGTTGTGAGGTCTGATTGAGCCTTCATAAGGTATAAAGCTATCAACATGTATCCATGTTTATATTTGTTGAGCATATATGTATTGAGGTAACAAGACCCAATGGAGGAGTTCATTGGAATCATGAGTGCACATATTATTGAGATACCTAAGAAGGGTTTATGACCTTTGAAAAATGCCATGTGGGTCCTAGAAGGATAATTGCTGTATCAATCATGTTTGTCATCATTGGTAGTCCATGTATGCATGAAGTCATCTTTGTTCAAGATTAAAGATATATATGCATGATCTTAGGGGAAGATTTGTAGCTCTATTATTAAGAAGTTGTCTACTTCAATAGATATGAGCCTAAGGTGAGGTAAGTTTATATTTGGATTGATAAAAAAGAGATCAGTAGTGTGCACATTGTATGAGGTCAAGGGAGGAATCGGTGACCTTGTTTAGAAGAAGTTTGAGTCAAGTAACACCTAGTATTACCATGTGTTGAAGTTAGACAAGGGTAGATGTTGAGGATCTATGGCTGATCAAGAATATTTCTATAAAATTTAGGTCCAAGGATCAAGTGGTAGGGTATGAAGGATATTTAGCCAAGTATTTTTCAAGTGAGATAAAGTCCAACTTTAAATAATAGATCAAATGAAGATATGAATGGATTAATGTAAGATCAAGAGAAGATGATGAGCTACAAGGAAGGTTTTTTGGATTTATGAAAAATATATGTCAAGTTATTGAGTCATAGAGGCAAGTTAAGGGATAAAAAATTCAATCATTCTAAGGTAAGAATTTGTTTAGTTTTCTCTAGTGACATTGTTGAGTTGGACTAAAAAGACAAGGTGATATTTGTAGAGACCCTTTATCATTAATGTCAAAGAGGGAGAGAGATTAGATTGATGGAGAAATTATATGTTGAAATTATGTTCAGCTTGAGGTATGTTTTCCATCAATGACAAAGGGGGAGATTGTTGATCATGGTCATTGATGTCATAATTTATCAATGATGTCAATAGCTATCTTGGCTACATGATGAATTAATGACAAAGAGATTTGTCAGTGATTTGGAGAGCATATGCCAATGATCCATATATGTAAGGATAAGAAGGATGTTTCATGAGGTGAGAGAGAGAGAGAGTTTGAAGGCAACCTAAAGTTTCTTGATATTTTATGTCAAGGCTCAACACATAGTGTGTATGTTTGTGTACTTGTTCTTGAGTGGAAGGTTCTTGAAAAGGATTGAGCATGGGATGCCTAGTCTAGTGTAAGAAGGAGCATGATGTCTCTATGAGATGAATGCATAGAGGCATAAGAGGATGACTGAGAACATTTGAAAATGCATATGAGGCATTTAATCACCCAAGTATGTTTCAAAGTGTGCCTATAGAGGTAAGACCTACAAGTCTAATATGAAAATAAGCTAGTCTTAGACTCTGTCTGATCTAACTAGGGGTCCTAAGATGTTAACAAGACCTATGAATGATGAAAAGTAGTTTTAGATCATTTGATAAGGTGTTTAAACATGTCAATAAGGTAAAAAGTGTAGGAAAAATAGCTAGAGGGTCTATTACTATTAAAAACCTGTGCTACCCCTTCTCTTTACTTTGTTAATATAATAGTTGTTATGGATGCACATGTTTTGTAAGTCATTCTATGAGCATTTTATTTTATCCCACATTCATGGGAAGTATTAGTTGCTTATATTAGACTTATTTATATAAGTGTTGAGGCTAATGAATGCATCCTCAAATTTATTGTATTAAGCTTGCTCAAAGGAGGTTGTCCCCTTGAAGCCAATAATTCTATAATTTAGCCATTGTAATTTAGTTTTGCTTATTTGAGTTAATATATTTCTATTTTTTCTATTTTATTTTTTATATTTATAATTATCTACTAGCTTTTTCAAGAAGGATCCTCTCATCTAGTATCAGAGTGCTTTCCAGGGCCATTTTTATTCAAAAAGTCTTAACTCTATATTGTTGCATAATTCATTTAAGTAATTTTCTGTATCTCAATAATCTTTTTGTATTGAGGTAAAAACATTTCTACATAATTATAGGAAGTGCTTGGGTGAAATCCCTAATACTCATTTTGAGGAGTACCATAGGAACCCCAAAGTAGCTAGCCCATTAAGAGGACTTGCAAGTGAAATGGGCAATGACCCCTTCCCAATTGAGTAGTTCCCACCAGTGAGGAAAACCAAGATCTGTCACTTAGAGGTAAATTTGTGGCCAATTTTTTTTGGAGAGTAGTACTCACTTAGATGAAATTGGTGGCCAGAGATATTTTTAAAGCTTTAGACATCCATTAAAACTTGGGGCTCATTTCTATCAGTTTTAGAATATTCCTCACAGACTATCAAACAATCCATTAGTAGAGTATCAGAAGACTCTCAAAGGAACTACATTTAGATAGTCGATAGTAACCAAAAACTAGAGAATATTTAGAAAACTATAATTAGAGTATCAGAAGACTCTCAGAGGACTTGTAACTATACATTCGATAGAAAATAGAAACCAAAAACCACAAAAAAATAATTTTTGTCTCCCATATCTCTCCATTTATATCCTCATTGATCCTCAAAATTTATCTAGACACCTAAAATTCCATTCTACACATTTTATTCCTTGAGGTACCATATCCTGATTTTACTCCTAATTCTTGTAAATCTCAATTTTCATTTTTTGAGTTTTACCATAACTTCTATTTTGTCCATTTGCCTCAAAAAATTTCCATAGTGTTTATCTCCCTTTTCTGCTCCTTTTTCCCTCTTTGATACATTTTGTAGTTTTTTCCATTTTCACTCCTAAAATTGCCCTCACCTTCATCAATCATACTCCTACTATGCAAAAAATAAATAAAACTACCTTTACCACTTCCAAATTCATCCAAATCACAAACTCCCCTTGCTAAACATGTCTTAACTCTAGTTTTCCTACCCATTGCAAAAAAAAACTCTCTTATTTTGGTCATGGTAGTAACCTAAACATGATAAAAAAACATTGAAGATGAAATTACCACCCTCAACACACATCAAAGATCTTGATGAAAAAATTATTAGACTTAATCTTCAACATACCTTGTTGAACAATAGATGAAATCTAGAATCCTCTTCTAACATCATATTTTCTTCTTCTAGTAATTTTTGTGGGTCAAATCTTGATTTTCCTCAATTTCATGGTGTAAATCCAACTACATGGATCTATTAGGCAAAACAATATTTTAGTTTGCATAATAATTTTGATGCTAACAAGGTTTCAATTGCATCCTTTCACTTGGAACTTAAAACCCTTTGATGGTATAGCTAGTATGCTAAGGCTCATGATGAGCCAAGATGGAATAATTTTTGCACCCTCATTTTTCAATGGTTTGGTCTTAGCACTTTTGATGAATTCATGGGAGAACTCAATAAACTTCACCAAATAGGAACCATGAGAGAATATCAAATAAAATTTGAAAAACTAGCCAATCACATAGAGGGATTATCTAATGAATTCTTTAGGAGTTGTTTTGTTGGTGGACTAAAAGATCTAATTTGATATGAGGTAAAATGTTCTGGCCCAACTCGATGATAGAAGCCATATAGTTGGCTAAATTGGTAGAGGACAAAATCATAACTCAACAATGATTCAAAACCATTTTTTCTTCATTTAGAAATATAACTCCATAACTATCTCAAATAATGCCAGCCCCCAAAACCATTCCTATCAAGAATTTGATTGAATCAGAGATGTGAGCCCATAGAGAAAAAGGACTATGTTATAATTGTGATGAAAAATTCACTTGGGGACATCGATGTGTTGAGAAAAATCACTACTTATTGGATCTGGACTCTCTACCTAAAACTAAAGATTAGGAAGATGCTTAGGATATAACAGATGGTCTGGAAGAAGCTTAGTTGATTGTGGAACATTATTCTCAGAAAAACCAACCAAATATCTCTCTCCATGCCTTAGCAAGAGTCACCACCCTATAAACCATGCGAGTCAAGGGTTACTTCAAGAAGTTCCCTATCACAATAATCATTGATTCCAATGCAAGAAGGGTGGAACCACACTCATCCCTAGGTTATTTGAACCCTTGACCATTCCTACTAGGATTTGGATAGATATTTCTATAAATTTCATTGAGGGGCTCTCTAAATCTAGAGGGAAAATAGTGATCTTGGTTGTGGTTGATTGCCTCTCTAAATATAGTCATTTTTGTGCCCTCAGCCACCCCTATACTACCTCCATAGTCACACAAATTTTATTGGACCATATTTTCCATCTTCATGGCTTTCCTTCATCCATTGTCTCAAATCATGATGAAACCTTCACCAACCATTTTTAGATAAAACTATTTCGATGCACCAACACCTAATTAAAGATGAGTTCCAAGTATCATCCACAAATAGATGACCAAACTAAAATTATCAACAAATGCTTGGAAAATTTCCTTCATTGATTCACCTTAGAACAACAACATTAGTGGGTAAATTGGCTCCCACTTGCCGAATGGTGGCATAATAACTCCTACCATACCTCAACTAAAAGTAATCTATATGAAGTAGTCTATGGTCAATCACCACTAGTGATCCTTCTGTAAACCCATAGTAGTTTATTAGTTTAAGTGGTTGACATAATTAACCAAACCTAGGATCATATACTCAACACCTTATGAGATAATATTAATATGGCACAAAATTGAATAAAACAACATGCTGATCAACATTATTCTAAGCAAACTTTTCAAGTAGGTGATATAGTTTTTCTTTGCCTAAAACCATAAAATTAATCCTCCCTAAAACTCAAAGGGCATTATAAGCTAGATCCAAAGTTATATGGGACCTACAAGGTTCTCTATAAGATTGGGTTGGTTGCTTATAATTTGGAGCTCCCACCTTCCTGAGTTCACCCAATATTTCATGTCTCTTGTTTGAAAAATGTTCTTAGCACAAACATTAGAGTATAGACTATTTTACCAGAGCTTGATAATGAGAGATCCATCCTTCTTAAGATGAAATCAATCTTGGATAGGAGCACATTCCAACTTCACTCCCGCTCCATCACCAAGGTTTTAATTTAGTGGCATGGAATGCAACTAGAGGATGCCAAATGGGAACCAATATTTCAAATTCAACTCAATTCCCACATTTGAAGCTCTGAGGACAAAGCATTTTTTGAGAGGGAGGGGATGTTAAGCATTTTCTGAGAGGGAGGGGATGTTAGGAACCCATGATACCCTTTCTCTTTACTTTGTTAGTATAATAGTTTCTATGGATGCATATGCTTTTTAAGTCATCATGTGACCATTTTTTTTTATCCCACAGTCATGGGAAGTACTAGTTTCTTAGATTAGACTTAATATATAAGTGTTGAGGTCAATGAAGGCATCTAAAAATTTATTGTATTGAGCTTGCTCAAAGGAATTTGCCCCCTTGAAGAGGCCATCAATTTTATAATTCAACCATTGTAATCTAGTTATGCTTATTTGATTTAATATATTTCTAATTTTCATAGTTTAATTCAAATATTTGTAATTATATGCTAACTTGTTCAAAAAGGATCCTCTTAATTACTAGACCTAATATGATCTATAGATCAAGAGCCTAAAGTGCAAAGAGATAAAATGTGACT
Source organism: Torreya grandis (assembly GCA_037957365.1). Lineage (NCBI taxonomy): Eukaryota > Viridiplantae > Streptophyta > Pinopsida > Cupressales > Taxaceae > Torreya > Torreya grandis. The sequence continues at coordinate 84,807 of JARHVA010007814.1, forward strand.
AAATAGGGTATGAGGTTTAGGTTCCAAGGCAATAATGGTAAAATAATCATTGATATAGGTTTGAGAGGTAGTTTCAAGAGTTCTCATACAGTTTTAGGTCCTAAGTTGAAGGAGAAAGCATGAAAATGAGTTTTAAGGTCTCATGTGTGTGTGGAATGAAGATTTACAGACCAAGGAAGGAAATTTTGATGCTTTTTTGCATGTGTGAATATTGTGTTAGAAGATGAGCTCTTGGGGAGAGATGTTAAAGGGTTCTAACAATATTTTCCAACCATTAGGAGTGGGTTTTAGGAGAAAGGTTTTATGAAGAAATGCTAAGAATGGAAACTGGTCTAAAACCCTCATAGTGCCCTGATGGTGAGGATTTTGTTTTTGAGTGCCTAAAATGGATTTTCAAGGCTATTTTGATGATTATATCATGTAGATGACTCATCTAAGTGGCATTCAGTATTTAAGATAGTGAGTGGAACCTAAAAGAAAAGGTTTGTTTTTAAAGAAGTTGATATAGAAGATAAAAGTTTCATTACACAAAGTATTAAAATGGATGAATGGAGAAGATAGAGACTCGTTATTTATGTCCATAGTGTTAGTTTGGCAAGTTTTATCAGCTATATCAACTATTTTTGTCACTCAATTTGGCCTATCACTAAACTAGGCTAATGGTGTAACTAGTGAGAAAATCCAGTTAGAGTGAGAATGAGTTTAGGTATATATTGTAGTGGATTATGAATGGATCCAATTGATTTATGTTTTTTTTCAAGACATGCTACGCCCCTAGCCTATCACATGTATGAGGATAGTATTAGCCAACTTGTGGATTAATTATCCCTCTTTGACATTATATTACATTTATCTATGCTTTCTTTAGATTAGTAGGTCAGCCTATGGAGTATCCATGGCCTAGTTAGACTATATATAGGAGGTAGTGGGAAATCATTTATCATCATATTGTGAATTCTGCTCTTATTGAAGCTTGTGGAGGTTTCCCCCTCGAAGTGGATTATCTATTATCATATATTTGGATATATTTTAGTCATATTTGTATATAATTTTGCTGTTATACTTAATTCTTGAAGTAATTTCATTACAAGTGGTATCAGAGCTGCAATTTGGGCAATCTTGTGGGTGAAACACTAAATTTTTAAATTTTTTGATATATCAAAAATGGTTGCGAATTTCTCTAAAATTGTTTTTCTAGAGGTGTGAAATAATCAAATTAAGCTTCCATTAAAATTTCAGCTCATTTGGATCTATTTTTCAAAAGTTATCGCTATTTTATGGTTTTTCATAAAATTGCTCTATAGTGCGCAATTCAAAGAATTTTTTTGAGTTGTTTACAGTTTTGGAAATATTAGAAAAATTTGGCTATGGGTTGTTCTTTGTATATTTTGATTTTAGGCTGAAATAATTCCAAAATTTCTTGGTCAAAGTTGCGTCAAAAGTGTCAATAAGGGTAGACATCGTAAAACCCTTTTATGGCAGGTCTACAAACTTGGGGCTGAGGAAAGGGTGATGAAACTCTAGGTAAAAATCCTAAGAAGGATGATATGGAGTCAGAAGGGGGATGTAATAAACCCTTTGTACCAGGGTTTTTTGACATAGATCACAAAGTGAGCCAGCTTGACTATAGTGTGCAAGGCATTTAGAGTGAGGTGCAAGACATACGATCTAATATGCAATCCATACAAGATAGTTTGGGAGATATCATGAAGGCTTTGAACATTAATCATTCAAATCATCAAGCTAACTCTATTTCACAACCCCACCAGGGTGGTTCTCCTAACCAGTCTACTTTAAATCCAACTCCATGGCCACAGAGGAACCTATTACCAAAGGTGGATATGCGCAAATTTGATGGAAAAGATCTACTCAATTGGCTCAACCAATTGGAGAGTTTTTTTGACCTACATTAGATTCCAAGTGGATAGAATGTTACCATGGCATCCTTGTATCTTGAACCTGATCAATTCATTTGGTATCGATGGTTGTGTGCTCAAAAGAAAAAGATGACTAGCAATGTCACATGGTCAGTTTTTATAGAGGAGCTACAATTACACTATGGCAATAGTGTGACAGATAATTACTTCAGCCAACTGGCAAAATTGTGACAAACTAGCTCTGTTAAGGATTATATTCATCATTTTTAGAACCTATCCTTACGTGTAGAGACAATTTTTGAAGCAAACTTGAATGACCTATTTTTGGGTGGACTCAAGGACCACATTCAACATGAGGTACGCATGTTTAATCCACTTAATATTTCTGAATCTATTATCCTAGCACGTAGAGCTGAGGAAAAATTCATAGCCAACAAGAAGCAGCCATTCACTCACTTCAAAGATCATAGCATATCATCACCAACATTTCCTCCACCTACTATATTGACCCCTCAGCAAATTGAAGAGAAGTGTGCAAAAGGATTATGTTTTGGTTGTGATAGCAAGTGGAGTAAAGGACATAGATGTGCTGAGAAGAAGTTATTCTACATTGAGGGACAAAATGAAGATGAAGAAGTAGATGATGCCTCCAATGATGATGAGGAAGATATAGAGGAGGTACCTAAAGATTCCCAACCTACAATCTCTTGTCATGCACTTGCAGGTATTAGCACTCCATAAACTTTTAAGGTGGTGGGTTTCCTCAAGAAATAGAAGGTGACAGTGTTGATTGATTTAGGGAGTACACATAACTTTATAAACCATAATTTGTCCACTTGATTGAACTGTTTCATCTACCAACTATTATAACTCAGTCAGCTATTTTAGGTTCAATTCTACAAAAAAAACTCAGTCCTCCTTTTGACTGTCTGCTCTTTAAAATAGGGTAGGCAGGGTTCCAACAATCTTGTCAACATTCAAGGATTCCAAAACTTTCAATGAGGCTAACTTCACCTTATAAAATTAATATGAAACCTCCAAATACTCTCTTTATTTCCACACGCATGTTACCATACCAAATACAAGGATTACCTTAATAAACAAGGTTCTAAATTAGCAAATAACATTCATTCTAGGGTTATAGTCTTTTCCACATGAGAACTAACAACTTTTGATCAAATATTACTTGAAATAGGCTTATGTAATCTTAAACACATTCAATTTATAATTCTCCGTAGTATATAATGATAAAAAGGATAACACACTTAGATTTGTTTTGGACTAACAATATGATGGAATACCTTGTTTTGGCAAGCCTGGTAATCTATACTAGTCAGTCTGTTTACAACTTCTTAACAATGTACCTTGAATAAAATTAGTGAAGATGATAAATATTAATAAAAATCAATCACAATGTTAAATATCTTACCATTGGAGGATTCAAACACACCTCATCAACTCAATTCTCAACCACACAATAATAATGCACTCAAAAATTCATATGACTTAGTCCTTTATTCATCATCTTTCTTTGATTACATGATCATCCTATATCCTCCAAATGGAATGAGAGGTTATCCTCTCAATACTTACTTATCCAAACTAACTAAAACTTTTATTAATACCAAATACCCTTACAATAAGATTCATAACTGAATCTTGAACATGATTTACAAGAAACCTTCTAAACCTACATGGGGTGGTGGATTACCACCTCACAAAAACATGACTTATACATTTATTTTTATTATAAAACCATCAAGAGACCACAAAATATCATTTAAAATATTTTTTTATCCATTACACATCCTCATATCTCACCTAGACCACAAATACATCATGTAAATCCCCTTTTTAGAGGGAAAACCTATTTGAACTCAAATTCAAATTTGAACATACTTAAAACACATTTTAGACCTTGTATTGGCATTCCAAGATGCCCCTACATCACACAGCTAATAGAGATAGTTATTTATTATGAGGAGCTACTTGTCAAAGCATAGATTGATGATGTAGGTTTTGTTGATGGCTACACAACATTGTATTAGGACCTCTATGTAGTGGTAGATTTTGGATGGGATGATGGGGGTAGGTAGCCTATGGATGTAGACCCAACTAGTGGGGGTCCTTAAGTATAGGTACAAGAAGATAGCCCTGATGGATAGGTAGGAGTGATGATAACTACTATATAGGCATAGGTCATAGATTTTTAGGGGTAGGTAGATACATTACAAGGCTAGGTTATAATATTACAAGGTCAGGTTGTCATTGTGATAGAAGAGATGGACTAGGAAAGGGCTACACTAGTCTAGGATACTCAAGATAAAGATTCTCTGAGACAAATTATAGGAATAGCACAAGCATTAGTAGGTCTATTAGGGAACATGTATATACATAAGTATATATCCACTATACAAGAGTTATGATATTATGAGGTGATAGTCTTCATGTACTATCTAGTAGAGCCTCGATAGGGTGAGTACAAAGATATCTTGGTAGCTGGTACGAGTGTGGTGACACCAAGTTAGTGGGTTGCATCTACAATAGGATAAGCAAGCACCTCATGAGGGTAGGTACTAGATGGTAGTGGTTCCCCAAGGCCATAAGTCATGATATGATATGTATAAGTGTATATGATTTTGATACTAACTTGTGAGATGATGCAATAAGATGTATATATTTTGAGAGATAGAGACACACATTATTACATGTACTATTTTATTTTGATGAGACATGATGTGATGATGATATATATATTTTATTTTATGGTTCATGGTTTTGATGTTTATAGTTGATTATGAATATGATTATGAATTGTAAACTTTATAGCTGAGGCATGTGATGATTATGGATGAGGTTTATGATGAGTGATTATACATGATTATGATAATTTGATGCTTTGTTTTATGCATGGTTATGATGTTTATGATTATTGTTATGATCATGGATATGTGATGTGATTTATGATTATGGTTATTTTCTATACATGGTTATGTTGTTATGATGATGGATATGTGATGTGGTTTATGATTATGAATGTGATGTTATGATTTAAATTTATTTTGTTGGTGATATCACATAAAGTAATTTGGATATAAAACTAGATGTGGGAAAAGAGATGAAAAACATGAGACATATGTCTAAATGGATACATGAACCAATTATGAGAGGGTATGGAAAAGGAATGATTTTTTTTCATTGGTAAGGATAAAATAAAACTTGAAGCTAGATTTCATCAAGGAACATAATCCCTTCGAATGTTTTACATTAGAATGTGTTGGTTGGTAAAAAGGTGTCTTGATCACATCATGTCAAGTAAGCTCATGAATCCCTTGATTTGTAGATGGTACAAAGGGGAGATGGAGGATAGGTGGTGTGAAGGTTATTGTAACCTCCAATGGGTTAATTTTCCCCTTCTATAGGTAACCTAAGAACAATAATAGAAAGTCCATGTCTTAATTTTGGGTATATATTTATTAATGTAGGAAGTCTACTGGTGATATATATGAAAGCTGATTGTAGCTTTCTTGAGATAACTTGTTCTTAATTTTGATAGGGGGAATTTGTATTATTTAGTTTTGATAGGTTTATTAAGTTGATCGATGTGAGAAGCTTCAAATAATTTATTTAACAAATTGGACTTATCCATCTTTCAAGTGAGTGATCTAAGTTTGGATTTGTTTAATTTGGTAGCTATCCTTTAAGGGAGCAGTCTATCTTTTTAAGCAATTTAGATTTTGAGTAGTTGTCCTTCCAGGTAGCAGTCTACATGCTAGAGATATTTGACCCAAGTGATAATTAGGTATCCCAAAATGTTTTTATTCTAGGTTAGACATGGATAAGTCTATATAGGCTCATAGGTTTACCTCTATGAGGGAAAAACTTAGAGCATAATAAGGTTAATGATAGATAAAAGGGGTGGTTTTGAGAGATAATAACCATGGGAGTCTATTAGATTAGGGATGAAAAGTATTCATGATAACCATGCCATGGGTATAGCTATGGTACCCATATTTATGATTAGGCTATGACTATGATGGCTAATCACATGGTTCTATGTTGTAATCAATTATCTTTGAAAGGATGGGATGAAGGTGTGAGGAAGGTGAAAATCTCATAAATCAAGGGACAAGCTTAAGTTAGACAAAAGGTGAGTTTGATCTTTGTTTAAAAAAAAGAAAGGATGCATATGTAAAGCATTGAAAGGCTCTCATTCTAATTTACCTTCAAGAGAGGACAAATGGTAAGCTCCTAATCCATACTTGTGGGTTATGATTTAGGTTTCAATCCAATTGAATGCAAAATTACCTTGCTCTCTTTTCTCCATATTGGTCACATGTTGATTTTCCTTTAGGATGAGGTCTCTAGTATTGAATTATCATTTTTTAGGTACTTGGTATAGGCATGCTTGACTCACTCTTGATAGACACAAATATGGTTAAGTACAACTAAGAGGCACTCATCAATTAGCTCAAGTTAGGCTAGATGCTCTTGATGATATTCGCTCGCAAAAATGATGTCTTTCAAGGATATACAAAGAGAGGGAATTTGTAATTATAGAGGGAGGACCACCTCATCTCTAAATACCAAAGAGAAAAGGGTGGTACCTATGGAGGTTTGAATGCTAGTGTGATAGGCCCACAAAGCAAAGGGGATGTGCAAGTGCCAATCCTAACTAGAATCACTGACCATTTTGGTTAGAGGTCTTCACCTTTCCATTTGCTTGTGGATGATAAGTTAAGGAAAAGCTTAAATTAATTCCAAATGCATCATAAAGACCTTAGACTTGTTTGTTTTCAAAATATTTTCCATTATCAATGATTATCTTATGGGGAACACTGAAATGATAGATGATTGATGAAGTCAACTATCTTATCGGCTTTGATCGAGATGAGAGTAATAGTCTCCACCCACTTGGTGAAATACTTAGTGGTAGTGATGATGACTCGAGTGGTGCCACTATGAAGAATGAGGATTAATTTTTCTAATGAGATCTAGTCTCTATTACAAGAAGGGCCAAAAATCCTTGGATACTCTAAGGCCATGGGCTAGTGCATGATGTAAATTTGCACGATGTTGAATTTTAACACACTTCTTCACATAATCATAATAGTCTTAGTTTAGGGTCAGCCAATAGTAACTGAGGCAAAGGATATGTTTAGCAATAGCTAGACCACTAAAGTGTCCACCACATATCCCATTGTGTATTTCTTTGACAACATAATAAGCTTCATGGTTGTGTAAGCAACATATAAGGAGGCCATCAAAAGTATGCTTGTAACGTATTCCCCCTAGTATGGTATAATGAGAGGTACTCTAAACAAAGGATCTTTAGGCATTCTTAGAAAGGTTGGGAGGAATGATGCTGAGTTTGAGGTAGTCAAAGGTTTGCTCATACCAAATGTTCAATAGAGATTCCTCCACACTAAAAATGGTAGGGAGGTTAGATTGGATATAAGAGGGTGTGATAAAATGATGAATGGTGACAAAAATCTTAGATTTGGAAGGTGTGGATGGGATTTGGGAAGTAAGGGAATCCATTATATCTGTGAACTTTTTGGTAGATCATGGAAAAATTTGGATAAGGTAATGATCAAATGATACTAATATTATATCTACTAGGTGTTTGTACTATTTTAAGGCATCATTATTACATTGGTAGGATCCATTGATCTAGCTGACCACAAGTTGGGAATCACCAAAGATATTGATAGTCTTAACTCCTAAGGCTAGAGTAGTCTAGAGACCTATTACTAGGGATTCATTTTCAGCCATATTATTGGTACACTCAAAATCAATTTTGAAAGAAAGAGGAAGAGGCTCACCATCAAGAGGAATGATAATAACTCTAGCACCCCCATCACATTAGCACTTTGAGCCATAAAAAACATGGTCATTTGATAGGTGACATCCTCTTGAGAAAGAGTCATGATAGACTCATCCAAAAATTAAAGAAGAAGTGGTTGATTGTCTGAAAAAGGAGCTTCAAACAATTGATCAACAATGACTTGCATTTTAATAAAATTTTACTGAAGGAACTCAAAGTCAAACTCGGTTAGGAGCATGAGCCACTTAGCCATACATTGGTTTTAGTATGGCTTGGAGTGCATGTACTTGAGTGGTTCAGTGTTGGTAATGAAAAAGGTTTTGTGATTGAGGAGGTAATGACAAAGTTTGGAAGCCACAAAGAATAAGATGAGGCACAACTTTTTGATATGGGTGTACTGAGTCTCATACTCTATAAGTTTTTGACTTATATAGTAGACAACTTACTCTTTATTTTGTTCATCATGGTTAGCAAGCATTGCCACTAAGGAATGGCTAGTGGTAGAGATGTAAAGTTAAAAGGGTTGGTCCTATTTTAGAGGGATAAGAATGGGGGGGAAAATAACGTACTCTTTGAGTGAATCAAAGGCTTGTTAACAGTCCTTAGTCCACTTAAAAGATGTATCTTTCTTGAGAAGATGGTGAAATGGTTGACATCTATCTGATAACTGAGACATGAAGTGATGGATGGATTGGAGTTTCCCCTTTAGGATGTGGAGTTTCTTAAGGTGGGTTAGAGGTGGTATGTCAAGGATCACTTTGACTTTGGTAGGGTATACTTTGATTCCTTAAAGAGAGATGATAAATCCAAGAAGCTTTCTAGATAGGACCCCAAAAACATAATTTTTGGGGTTGATTCAAACATGGAAATGGATTAGGAACTTGAAAATAATTTTGATAACTTCTAGATGATATTTGTGATATTTGGATTTGCCAAGGAGATCATCTACATAGTCCTCTATGATTTTGTGTATGGGATCATGGAAGATGTAGGTCATTTCATGCTAGTAGGTTTCTCCAACATTCTTCAAACCAAATGACATGACCCTATAAGAAAAGGTTCCCCATGGGGTGATGAAGGAAGTCTTATGCCAATCCTTAAGGGAAATAAAGATCTGATTATATCCTAAGAAACTATCCTTGAGAGATAACATCTTGTAGCTGGTTGTAAGATCAATAAGTTGGTCAATAATAAGCAAAGGGAAGTCATCTTTTAGACAAGCAAGGTTGAGGTCATGATAGTCAATACAGAGGTGAAGTCCCCCTATGGGTTTGGTGATGGGGATGATATTGGAAACCCATTGGGTTAGTCAATGGGTTGAATGAAATTGATAAATAAAAGGCATTGAAGCTCTTCTTTGACTAGAAGGGCAATATGAGGGTACATCCTACAAAGCTTTTTCCTAATAGGCTTAGCATCGAGGTAGATGATGATGTTGTGAATAGTTATGAAAGGATTGATTCTAAGCATATCCTAATAGGACCAAACAAATGGTATTCTTTGGTCATGAAGGAAGGAAGGGTAATCATGTTGCTATGAGGAATCTAAAGATTGACCAATATTTATAATGTGAGGGTTATCCTGAGTACCCAAGTTGACATCGATAGTGTATTCATTCAACATGGTTTAATTTTCAAGAAGAAGGGATTTATGGATAGAATAATCCCTTTCACCAAGATAGGTGAGAATGGAATCATTGTCTTGACATTGGATGGTATGGATGGTAAGATAATCATTTTCTACCATTTCAAGATGAATAATAGGAAAGGTTTTAGTTTGATCACCCTTTTGATAGGTCAAGGGGCCCAAATTAATGGTATTGACTAAAAAAAATTAGAAGGGATGGTTTCAAAATCCTTAGATTTCAAAAGAGATGGTGTTGGTGAGGATGGAATGTCTTCCTCAATGATGGAGATGGGTTTGGGTGAATCAATGGGTTATTTTAGTGGGATGAACCCAATGCCAAATAGCTCATGAGGTTTCTAGGTATTGATCAGAGGTAACTCATGGGGTCTAAGTTCATAATAGCTAAGGCCAAATCCCTTCTAGACACACCTATGAAGGTAAAATTTGGCAAATTTTAATTTTTCAAAATAGGAAAAATCAAAGGTAAATGGTCAAGTAGAATAGGTGGTGGAGAAAGTGAGAAGGAGATGATCAAATCACCCATATATGAAATTGGTTTGGTGGTCAGGAAGCCCAAAAGGAATGATGGTTATGATATTAATATCATAACCAAGATTATGGTCAAGTCTCCCATACTCTTGAGGAGTAGGGAAAGCATCTAAGGTCAAAAGATGATATTTTCCCAATGAGAGATGTTATAATGTAGGTCCTAAAGGGTCCTCTATGGGGATTTAACAAGAAGAGATAGATGAGCTAGTTGAAGATTCATCGATGGTAGGGGAAGAGTTATTGTTGGTTTGCAGTGAGGTGGATGAGTAAGGAAAAATAATGTCATTAGGTCTATATGTCATGTTACAAGATGTAAAAAACTTGGGCTAGCTTGTATGGTAATGACCTAACCCTCATGTTTGAAATTGACACATCAATGTAAGGTGGATAGGACACAACTAATGGAGAATATCCAAGGGTGTCCAAGTAAGACATTGTATTGGAACTTACCTTCTATTATGTAGGAGAGCTTTGGAAGCATGTGAGGTCTCAAGTGGATTTGGAAGATGATTGTCCCTAAGGTTGTGGTCATATTATCACTAAAGGAATAAAGGACCACTATGATTTTTTACATGATGGTCTTTGACAGTTGGAGTTGGTCATAAGCATGAGAGGAGATAATGTTAATACTATCTCGCCCATCAATCATCACCCATTTGATGTAGTTTTGATTGATGTATATAGTGATGAAGAGAGGTAGATCTAGATCCTCAAGGTAAATAAAGAGTATCTCTGAATCCTTGAAAGTGATAAGGGTGGAGAGTTGAAGAGTGTTGATAAAGGTGGCAAGAGGTTGAGTGTCTTTGGTGTGGACCTATATAGATTGCAGGGCCTCTATCAATACTTGATGGTGATGGGGTGAGGTGTTGATCAGTTGGTATAGGCTCATCCTCATTGATTTTTGGTGAAACTATTTTAGAACTACTCACTAGATAGATTTAGAAGGGTTGAAGGGAGATGCACCTAAAATGGATATTTTGGGTTTTGGTGAAGGTGAAGGTAAAGGCACTTGGGCTGGTTGGAATGTTGAGAAGTGGAAGGATATGTCCATAGTATAGACACTTTGGCTTTTCCTTTATCCTTTTTATGGGCCCAATATTGATTGACCATATGAATAGTGTGGATGAGGGGAGGCATTGGGCTAGATGGTTGCTTCAATTCCTCCTTACTCTGGGATGAGAATGTGGGAGTGAGTAAGTGTTGGATAGGTTCATTTGGTGGTTGGTTGATAATGGGCTTGAGAGAGTTTCATTAGATAATAGATCATCCTCATCCCATAAGTTATGGACAAGTTCTTAGAGATCTTTATAGTTCTCTGTGTCATGTCCAAGTGTCTTATGGTATGAGCAGATTAAACTATCATTGAACCAAGATGGTTTAGGACTTGAAGGGTCAAAGGGTTTGATAGGTGGTATGTTTAATGAAGAAGTTTATAATAACCTTTGTAAAATGGTTGAATAAGATTTGAGCAAAGGTGTTAAGGGTGATGGGATTTTGGCCTTCGAGGTGGGGTCCTTCTTAGAAGTAGGCTTTACCATGGGAGTTGTGGGTGGTAGAATGGTTTTAGTAGGTGGGTTTGGTTGGGATTACTTGGTGTTGGATGACTTTGAGATGAAATTTTTAAAGGTGAAAAATTTGGAGGTGGATGATTGAGATGATGAAGGTTTGGAGATAGGTGGGTAGGTAGAGGTAGATAGTTTGGTTAAGAACGATGGTGAGTTTGATGTTTTAGAGTGGGTAGGTAAAGGTAGAATAAAAGGATGAAGTTTAGTTTGGGTAGTTTTGGGAGGGTTTACATTATTGATATATATATGCACTCTTAGGATGAAATAAGGATGGGGTCCCAAGATAAAAGGTATGAGGGAAAGGGGTGGTATGGTTTTGGTTCTAAGTGGGAGTTTGGGTGGCTCCACCTTATTGTTTGGTTTGGTTAAGGTTTTCTTTGGTGGACTAGATTAGTTTAAATCCAAATTTAAAGATGGGTGGATAAGGCTAAGAGTAAGAAGTATCCCTAGGTTCTTGATAAGTTTGATTAAAGAGGTGTAATGTGATTTGATAATTTTGGATAGAAATGCTTTGGATGGTTCTTCCATGGTTTTGGAGGGAGAGGTGTTTTATGAAGGGATCAAGATGATGATAGGTTTAATGGTGGATGAAAGTGAGGTTGAAGGTTCATACTTATTTTGATATGTGAGATCAAGATGGTGCCAAAAGGTGGCTCAATCCAAATCAGGTTGAGAAGAGAAGTCTAAGCTTTGGATTAGTATAGATAAGGGTTTGTAAATTGGTTTGGTTCTTTGGGCCTCAGATTTGAAGATTAAGCCCATAGGTTGATGTAAGGGAATGGTTTATTCACCCTTGTCCTTGATGAAAGTTTCCAATATTTGGGAGGGTGTTTCTTCCATGGAAGGAGTAGATAAGGTGACCTCACTTTGTGGAATGGTTTCAAAGAGGGAGTAGGTGATTCCATGATGGGGAAGGAAGATGTGATGGAAATGGTTACCTCCTTTGGTATTTATAACAAAGGAGAGGTGGGTAAGTCTATTATCTCATCAGGTGAAGGAAAGGAGGTGGTTGCTTCATTTATTTGGGTGGCTAAAGGAATGGAGGGTGATTCCACCACTTTAATGAGTAGAGTGGAGAAAGAGGTAGTTGAGGTAGTGGTTTCCTCAATGATAGGTTCACTGATAATTAGATTAACTATATAGACCTCATGAGCATGAGATGATTCTAGTTTGTTATCATCATGGTTGGTAGAAGGGGAATGATTGGGAAAAGGTAATTAAAATATGTTGAGTGACTGATTAGGGGGTGCATTGGGATTGTCTAATGTAATTTATCCCTTATTGATCAAGTTTTTGACAATGGTTTTGAAGGTGTTACTCCTACTAATGTCGTGTCTAATGACACAGTGGAAGGCAAATATATCATTCTCATTATACCAATCAAGTACAAGGTGAGAAGCATCAAATTTTTGGGGAGGTTTGACAAGGGAAAGATGTATGATGTTGGATTTGAGAAACTTGTCCAAAACTGAAGCATATGACTCCCCTAGTAGAGTGTATTATTTTAGGGTAGCCCATTTTTAATTTTGGGTTTGTTGATTGGAGGACTTAGAGGAGTTGGTTTGGTTGGGTTGGTTGACAATTGGAGGTGGAGTAATTTTAAGGACAATCATGTTTGTGGCTACCTTTGGTTTAGTGTTAGGGTAGTTAGATTGGTTGGTGGTTTTAGATGGGTAAGGCTCATTGGATTTGAATATAGAGTTTTTATTTCTTAGTTTTAACTTTCCCTCATCTATGGCTCTAATTTCTAGTTTGTGTGCCATGGGGAAAGCCTCATCAAAGGTTCTAAAGGTTTGACCCTATAGAGTGGGTGTGATGTGTTTTGGCACAAGCCTAAGAGAAAACTTCAATAAACTTAGGTTAGGGAAATGAGAAATAGAGCTAGTTGATAAGACCTCTCCATTGGGCTATGAAATTAATAATTGATTCATCGTCAAATTGCCTGATGGAATAGAGGTCGATGATGGAGACCTTCTTAGATATATTGATTGAGAAGTGGTCTAAAAAGGTTTGGGTGAGTTGGGAAAAGGAAAAAATGGAGTGCTTAGTGATATGACTCTACCAATCTAATGTTGGTCCAGATAAAGACATAGGAAAGGTGAAAATGAGAAGAGAATCATCATAGGCAATTAAGTAGCAAGAATGCTAAAATGCTCTTAGGTGTTGTTGGGGGTCTTTCTTGCTTTAGAATTTAAAAAATTTGGGTATTTCCCATTGAGGATGGTAAGGTTGGATAGGGATGGATGGGTGAATAGGTTCATTATAGATTTGGTTATAAGATAAGAGGTGGTGAGCCCTAAAGATAGATGAATCTAGGTTAGTCATTTTGTCCATCAACATTTTGACCAAATCTATTTAGGGTTGGGGAGTTCCATAATTATATGGTATGTTTTGATAAGGTTGGGTGGATGCAATATATGGATAACTGATATAAGGTTGAGAAGATGCCACATGTTGGTATGTGGTCATGGAGGGTTGTGATGCTACCACATAAGGGTTAATGAGCATAAGAGGTTGGTTAGAAGATGGAGCTATGTATCCTTGTGGATTAAGAACATGGCATGGGTAGGGTGTCATAGGTATTTTTTGAAGAGTTGATGTGGGTTCATTCAGAGGTATGATATTGATAGATTAGGGAATTGATATGGATTGGGTTGGAGGTATGGATGGGTTAATTGGTTGGAGATGAGTGGTAACACTGGTACTGATAGGTTGAAGGGTAAAAGGTATAGAAAGCACCACATTTTGAAGTAGGGTGGAGATTGGTGGGTTGGAAATGATGAGGGGAATAGAAGAAATATGGGTAGAAGATATTCCCATAATGGGTGGAGTATGGTTAATAAAAGGTAAGGCTGTCCCTATGTTGGAAGAGTTATTGGTTGGTGTAGGGAGTGTTTGGTTATTGGTTGGGTTGTTTGATTGAGTTTGAGTGGAAGTAGTGGGTGGGTTATTGGTAGAGGAAGATGTTTGAGTGATCATAGGTTGGGTAGAGGTAAAGGCAACAAAGGTGTCCCCCATAAGATGGAGAGGCATCCCATAAGGTAGATCACTAGGGGGAACTGAAGTAGGGGTGTAGTGAGACAGGGTGTTGAGGTAATGTTGGAGGGCCACGGGGTTGTTATTAAGGAAGGTGGTGAAACCCGCATTACCCTAGAAAATAATTTGAGTCATGGTAGGGTTAGTATAAGGATGGGGAGAACCCTCAACATCTGAGGTATACTCTATGGAGGAAGAGGAAGATTCCAGAAGGTGGCTCTTGGTTGGTTTGATTCCTCAATTGTTGTCTAGTAAAAACCATATGAGGAATAGAAAGGAATAAAGGAATGATCATAACTCAAACACAAAAAAAAAATATATCTCAAGGTAATAAAAAACATACACTAGAGTGCATTTAAAATCTTAGGGTGCTTTTTATCTCACTTTTGGCTTATGCCTTAGTTGGAAAGTGTGAAGAACTTGGTTTGTAGGATAGGTACTAGAAAATAAGTTTATGATTGGTTTCATGTGTTTAATTATATTAAAAGGATATATGTTGGGAATCAATATGTGGCTTGGTATTGGGGCCTACCCCCTCACTTCATACACTATAACGATAAGGGTGTCGGGGCTTAGTTAATAAATATTGATTTTTAGAGTTTAAATTCAACCAAAGAGATAAGTTTTGGTTTTTCTTCTTGGTAATGATCTATAAATAAAATAGCCAAAGGTTGAAGGTGATCCACTAGGAGATGAAACCCTAGTTAGGATTTATGTCAGTTATTATGATGTTTTGATTGATTTTAGTGATTTAGTATGGTGTGTGATAAAGAAGTGAAGCTACAATTGAATTACTTTGGCCTTTAATTTTAACTATGTGAGGTAAACATGCAAGTAATCAATGTATGCAAGGTTTATTTTATACCCAAAATAAATTTTGATTTATTTATATGAACATAGAATAAGGAATAAAATGGCACCTAGATGCTGCAGGTCCCAACGGGAGTGCTATAATGTTTCTCTCAATTTCAGTTTATTTTCTAGTTAAAGAATAAGTAAGAAAGTAATTATGGGTATGGCATAAGAACCTATTTGTTTGTGTGCACATGATTTAGATGATTTTGAAGAGTTCCTATTTATCTTGAGAAGAATGACCTAAAGATAAGAAAGATACTAATGCAAAGGGGTTGTTAGATGGATAACAAGGTGGATTGCCTAGTATAAGTTAGATCCAAGAAGCGTGAGCTTACTAAGAGGCCATCGATCCACACTTTTAGAATAGTTAATTGAAGTAAATAAATATGAATTAATTGCATCAAATGATATAAAATATTGAAATATAATAGATGAAGAAATAAATTCTTGATAAAGGAAATAGACTAATTATAGCAATAAGAGGGTCAATACTAATGCTAAATAGGTCAGGTTGGGTTCAAAAAATAGGTGGTGACTTTGTGAATAGGAAAAGAGATGGAAAATGGAATTTGGTTGCGGGTAAGTAGTTGGAAGTATCTTGTTGTTATTTCCTACCATAATGACTGTCGATGGTCAAGATGACCATTAGTGATTAAGGTGACCATCGACAGTTGGGTGACTATCAACGATTAGGCTGACCATCGGTAGTTGCTATGGGTTCTGAGGGTGTTTTAAAAAATAAACTAGTTTATGTTGTAAAAGGGGTTAGTAAATGGCTAGAAGTCTAGTTAGGGATGAGACATCAAAAGATATGATGCATAGGGGTCTGGGTTAGAAACTAAGTAGTTAGAACCTAAAAACTAGAAATATACTTAGTTGGTTGTTTGATAATTGGTAGTTGATCTAGATTGATTTTGGTAGAGTAACGGTAATTTGATTTAAGAATAATTTTGGTAGAGGTTTGGGTCTCTATCATGGTTGTTGACTTGCTAGAGGGAAGACCTACAAATAAGTTCTTAATGCTAGAAGCACCTGATGACTGTTGGTTGATAGCTCAATTACTAAAATTCTAGGATGGATCTATCATATGATATTTTTTTGCCTCTTAATCCTCTCTTTTATAGGCAAAAAGAGATGGAGGTGTATGTTATAGAAGAGGTGAAACTTATTACATAATTTTAATTCTTGATGCGTTAGCTCATTGCATAAATTAAATTATGATGTGTTTAGGTTCACACACGGATTGAGTTTGAGTTCTCAAGTGGTAGGGACTTGACCATCAGTTTTCAAGATGATCATCAATAGTCATTTTGACCATCAATGGTTGAGTGTCAAAGGTTAAGTTGGTTGAGTTGATTTAGTTAGTTAGCTAACTTGACTTAGGGTCATGGTCGAAGGCTGGGTAATGATCCGATCTAGGGGTGTTTCAACATATAGAACCATCATGTACAGTTTTATAGTGTCTAAAATTATAATATAAATAATGATAAGAATGATAATAAAACTAGCTAAACTAACCTCAGATTCCCCATGTAACTGAACACTACCTACATAGTCCAAATGGACCTCAGGCCAATGTAGTTCTCCCAAAAAGGGAGGAATGATGATGATAAAAATATGAAGATAGATGTTGATTTGGTTTTGATTATTCAAATATGAATGAATTGATTATATTTTAAAATGGATGTTAAGGAATGGACATATTTTACAAGGAGAATATATTATCATTTTAGGGAGTCTTCGTTGCAACTTGATTTTTGATATTACACATGATAGTATGCACCATGATATAAATTACCATGATAGCTTGGTTATAGTGTACATAAGGATTGACCTCTAATCCAATATATAAATGAAACAAATGTACCATGATATGGATGGACTCAAGTATAAGCACAAGAAATCACCATGATATGGAAAAACCATGATGAGCCTATGGGTTCATATGGACTAAGTCAAATCAAAATAATAAAAATTAAATAAACAAGTAATAAATCAAACACCTACAAACTTGAAAACAAAAATAATAGAAAGAATCATGTCATTAATCAAGCCAAAATCCATGTGTGAAGGCTTGATGATATTGATAGTTGGATGGTGACCCAAGTAAGGATATATGTGAGGAAGTAGATATGGAAATAATGTACCTAATAAAATGACTATGATCTAGGTAAAAATTGATCAAGGATTTAATCCCCACCTAAAAAAATAAAATTTACATGAACTCTAGATTGTGTGGCTTTTATATCACTATTTTGGGTATTTTCTTGATTTTTTTTTTATGTTTTTAGTTTTTGGAATAAATATATACAGAAAGTGGGTTAAAGATGTTATGCAATAGATACTAACAGATGGAAAATTGACTCTTGTAGTGGATGAATGAATATATGCATCCAAAAAAGAATCTTTCTAAGGATCACAAGTTAGAGAAGTTGCCCCTTGTGTTATTATGATATCCTATTGCAATGATGTTTCCATACTCTAATCTATCAAACCTGATGCACCCTATAGTAGCTATAAGTCACCACCAAGGTCAAAATAGAAAAGGGTTTATTAGAT
The DNA here is from genome assembly GCA_037957365.1 of Torreya grandis. Classification (NCBI taxonomy): domain Eukaryota; kingdom Viridiplantae; phylum Streptophyta; class Pinopsida; order Cupressales; family Taxaceae; genus Torreya; species Torreya grandis. Next base: position 102,701 of record JARHVA010007814.1, read on the forward strand.
AATGATATGGATTGGATGGAGGGATGTCGAAGGATGTAGACTTTCCCCCAAGCATGTGGGTACTCATATACAATGGACTTTACCCATGGTGCCAAAAAACTATTTTTCACCATGGTTCTTGTCCAAGATGCTATAAAAATAGTTTTCACCTTTAGACTAATTATTTATCTTTTGATTTTTTATTTTATTTTGATTTTTTTGATTGATTTATTTTATTTTATTTATTTATTTAATTTTTTTTAAAATTTTTTAGATGGTCATAAAGCATATAAATGCTTGAGGTGTATGATGTTCATAGTCTCATCTATCTCTCTTCCATCTTATGTGGCCAATTTTTAAGCACTATAATCATATTTAGCAGTGATGATGTATGGACCAAAGCAATTAGGCTTAAACTTGCATTTCTTTTCCCATTTTGCATTTATATTCCTTTGATTTTATTTAAGTACAATGTCATCAAATTCAAATCTGAGGATTTAATGTGCTTTTCATAGCTATGGTAGAGTCAATTTTAATATGATTTGAGGTTATTGAATGTTTTAAATATTTTTCCATCAAGGAGTTCTATCTCTTATAGACATGTAACCCTATAATCCTCATCATCAATAATGTCATGCAATAAGATATGCAAGGAGGGTAACTCCATCTCAATAGGGAGCATGGATTTTGAGCCAAATACTATGGAATAAGTTGTATCACCTATGGGTATTTGGATGTTGGTGTAGTAAGTCCATAAGGCTAGGTAAATTTACAAATTCCAGTTATAGACAATGTCATTAACAATATTTTTGAGGATTTTAAGGATAAATTTATTAGATTCCTCATCTTGGTCATTACATTGAGAATAATGATGAGTGGAGCATCTATGTCAAATATGGAATTGGGAATAGAGGGCCTTTACATCTTTATTTTTTAAAGACTTGCCATTATCAAAAATGATAGCAGAGGGAATAAGATAATAGAAAATAATGTGATGGATGATGAATTTGGATCTTTGATTCACTATTACATAAATGAGAGGGATGTGTTGATGTGGGTTTTATGCACACTAGGGAACCTTAAAAGGTAGCCTCTAACATTTTTGGATTAATGAAGAAGGATTCACTCCAAGCCACGAGTTATAGGGTATTAGTTTTTGTATATAACCTTTAGGTTTGGGCACACTTGATCAATATCAAAATTCCTAAGGTTAATATCGACCTTGAATAAAGATGGCTTGAAAATAATGGGTCCCTATCTAAATTTTTAGAGTGGGGAATGTTGGGGAAAAATAAATGATGAATCAATGGGGAAATGCTCCAAAGTATTTAAGAACCCAAAATCTCAATTAATGCATCATAACAGAATTATAGTTCTTACAAGGAAATAACAAGTAGACCAGTCAACTGGAAGAGGCTTCAACTTCCTCATGAAACATCCTAACCCTTTTAATTCATGGGATCTATGTGTGAATTTGTGAAATTTATTTTTCCCTTTCTATGAGTATTTTGATAGAGAACTAGATAGACACTTTAGGTTTCATGCTAATTCTTGATTTTATAACCATAATAATAGGGGAAACCTAGGCATTATTATACTATAAGTTAGGTGTCTATACCCCTAATAGATATACCTATGATTCCACTCTATGCCTTTCCACCACTTAGGTTCCCATATCCCTGGTTGATATTACTTGAATCACCCTTCCTCCATAATTTTATATGTTTTTTTGGAAGTACAAATAGAAGAAGGGTTGGGAATCACCATTGGTTGGGTGTATGTATAAGAAAACTTATTTTTTATCAATGTGTCCTTTCCATTGTGCATCCATTTACATAATCATTACCTCTCATCCAATCCTTAGCATGTAATAGTGTATTTTGAGCTTTGAAAATGAAAATTCTATACAAAATTTTCATGATTATATCAAAGAAAATTCCAAAGGCCCAATGAACCCATTTAATCTAGGTAGAACTTAATTTAAGTTATAACACATACCTCAATTCTTGAACTTTAATTAATACAAGAATAAATACTAGTGGATGCCAATTATTCTCTTCTTAAGTAACACCCCTTACTTTTAGTAGGCCTTTCATAATTTTTGTATAAAAAATAGATTAGATTGTCTTGCAGTTCTAAGAAAACTAACCTAGAAAGCAATAACACTAACTATGAAAGTAAACATAGAAAACATGGAATTAATCTAATAAAATAGGAAAGATTATCTAATAATGTAGGGAATATAATATATAAATCATGAAACATAATCTAATCTTGCATCCACATGTACTCATAGTCATTCAAAAGTGTTTCTAGTTGGGAAAAACATGAAATAATGCTTCAAAATCTATGTATTGACTGGAAATGCAAGGTCATTACCTTAGAGGTCCTTCAAATTAAATATGTTGTTACCTTACATTTCATATATTTGGTATGGAAAAATCCATAGAGGATTGAAATTATCATGTTTCTCTTTCTTCTCATGTGTCTTATCCCATTAAATTACTAGGTTTAAAATCCCAAACACCTTGATTTTAGATCTTTTGTCAAACTACCTTTTGATAATGTCTTAGTGTTTGTTGAAGCTATGTAGTGCTTAAGTTAATGTATCTTCTATATGGGATATGTTTATTAGTCTATAATTTATTATTTCATCTTATACCATATACTCTTGTATGAATTAGTACATTGGTATTTTAAGAGTGATAGGAAAAATTGGTTGTTGTCCATGCACTAGAAGGAAAAGTGAGGCCTTAAGCGATTGCTTATGACTTGTTCTACCTACCCATGGTACATGATTTAGTATTGAATGAAATTTTATATGTTTTTACTATGATTACATCTTTATGGAATTCATTATATTCTTGTTAGTGGACTTAACTACTCCATTCTCTTGGTGATCCAAATTTGGATCCTAGTATACTAGTCATGTGTACTAAGTTTCCACTATGTCCAATTATATGTAAGTTATGTTATTATTAAATTATTTTAATACATTTAATTAATTAAAAAAATCAATATTATACATTATTCTATGGAAAATAAATATGAGGGTGATCCGGACATCTTTATGGTGATGCGTTTGTAAGTTGCACGCTCTTAAGAAAAGACTTTTCTATTGCAGGGGTTTAAATAGTATTTTATTTATATCAAAATTATATTATGATTTTATATCTAAATTCATCTAAAAAAAACATGTAACTCAATTTTTATGTTTTATTTAAAATTTATAACTATTTTAAGTTGGTGCAAAGCTCCAGACTGTTGCACTCTAGAGCTAGCCAAGAACATGGGAGTTGAATATTTTTTTAAGTTTTGACTTCCTGATGGTTCATTTAAAGTTTTTGATGGTTTATAAGGATATAATAGTATAAATAAAATCACCAAAAATCAAAAAATATGAGGAATAAATATAAATAAGGGAGATACAGGGAAGTTGGATTCACATTGTGTTTTTGGCAAGTTTAAGTCTTGTTTCTCAATTTCTTATTTATGTTGGTTGTAGATGATTGGCTCAAGTTTTGAGTGTAGAGAAGTTTCTTGAGAGTGAATAACATTTGTATACGAGTTTTGGATATAGTATTAGTAAATATTATGTCCATAAATTCCATTTTTGTTAGTAAGCTTGTATACTTATTACAAAACATAGTGGAAGGGAAGTGCAAGTTGCCTCCCTCGCTAGAGTTTTTCCCACCTTGGGTTATCCATGATAAATTTGTGTGTATATTATATGATTTAAAAAATAATTCATTTCATTTTCATGTTTAAAAATATGTACATTTAATTTTCTATACTTATAAATTTCTATTTTAACATGTTTAACATCATACAACAGTCATAGAGCCAATTGGTAATCAATTAATTATTTAACATTAGTGAAGCTTAGAGTGGAATATTCACCTAAGTTACATATCACTTGAGGATAATAATTTTATGGAAAAATAATGGAAATTTGATTATTTTAGTCTCACTCAAACTTTTTAGATTAGAAGGTTGTACCATTATCACAAACCAATAAAATTAGAGTGTCAAAACTAGCTAGTATGCTTTCTTTTAGAAATTTAATCACATCCTTCACTATGGAATTATTTGTGGCCATAACCTATATCCATATGATATAATAATCAATGGTTTTTGGGAAAAATTAATGTCCCACTAAATAAATTGGGTTGATCACCCCAACAAAATCAAGACCCATTGAGAAAAAGGGCATCCCTCAAGGACTGGTTATAAAAACATGGCATCATCTATCTCCCTTTTTCCAAAAAATTGGCATCCATGGCATAATTGATATTATTTTGAGTGTCTTTAAAAATAGTAGGATATTAGTATCTCATTCTTAATATTTTATGAGCTATTTCATTTTTGAAGGGATATCCACTATCTATCTTTTAATGTAAGTTATTCAGGATGTCTATAGCTTCCTCTTTTTGAGACACACCTCAAGTAGATGCCTTCATAATTATTATGGTATTAAAATCCCTTTTTTATCATTTAATGGGCTGATTTGAGCTTAAAGGATCACCTTTTTTCTCTTTTTAGATCAAGAGGACATGTACCTATGAGTAAGTAGTGAATGATGTGGGCATACCATTTACCACTAGCTGTTTGTGTCTCATTATTCTATTCAATATAAATATGTGGGTTTGTTTTAGTCATTATTTAGATGATCCCTTGGCCTTATACCATCTTTTTTGGTATGATTTCAAGATAAAAATCTTATAATTTTCCCATCCTCTTACCTATTCTCTCACCCAATTCACTCTGAACAAGCGTGAGCTTGATGACTGGGCCTAAGACAATAACATAGGTCTTGTTACT